>JAGFPH010000103.1:156821-169609 GCA_018207615.1 Philaenus spumarius
ACTACTCAGAGCATTGCGTGCTTCGCACGCCAACCCCCGTATTGGGAGAATTTTCACTACTAAGAGCATTGCGTGATTCGCACGCCTCTTACGCCAACTCCGGTATTGGGAGGATTTTCAGCCTATGTGCTATGGACGCACATGTGCTATGGACGCACATGTGCGTCCGCTTTAAAATATTAGTATATTACATGGAAAGGTTCAAAAATAAAAAAAATAAAGTAATTCCTTCCCATTAAGGCTATAAATATAAAACATAAAAGGTCAGCTCCTAGCGTAGGAAATACGAAATTTTCGTAGCAGTGAACGTGTTAAGTTCATCATTGAACTTACTTATGATGGATATTAACAGAATTTTGTAAACTGGGCATTTAGTAAAATTTAACAATCCTACAATTAATCTAAATTTTAACGAACTCGAATTACAGACTAGACTAACATAGCCTATCAACACACTCGAAGATCTGCCACTGAAACTCTAACTTAGTATAGTGAATATTGAGGTTTCTATTCTGATCCATAATTTTTTACACTACTTTTAATTAGAAGTTTAACTATCACGATCTTTAAATTAATGGGCAATTTAAGAAATAAATAACCCTTTTTACCGAGGGTAAAGTAACATCTATTCGTTTGTTTAAAACGTCATAAAGTCCAACGTAAAGTTTAGTGCACTTTTGCACAATTTATTTAGAAAACGTTCCAGTAAAACAGAAAAAAACCGACAGCCTTTCCCCAATCCTCCCACGATGTCTTCCAAGTAATAATTTCATCAACAAAAATGACAAATATACTCCCATAAAAGTCTCATGACTCGCTATTTGCTGCTGAAATTAATGTCAGCGAACGGGCTCTTTATGGATCCGCATGCAAATCGATCAGCACGGTGAAAATAAAACAAAATCCGTTGATTTAGACGTATATAGACCCAAGTTCTGTCGGTGGCGTTTGATGAAGAGGATTGCGAGTACATTAGCAAGACATAACAATCCATCCTTAGGCCGCCTGCAACTCTATAGGAACCTGTTTCCTCGCAACTAGAGAGAGAGGGGGGTTTTGGGGGATATTTTATGAGGGACGGAAGCATGGGAAAATTTTAAGTAATATTGTGGCGTCGATTTTAAACATTTATTAAGGTGGAAAAGGTTTCGTTTTTAGTAGTGACAAAATTGAAGAAAATTTAAAATTCGTTTAAAAAAGAAAGTTTAATAAATATTATATTCAAACATGTTCCAGGAAATTAATAAAAAAATTATAGTAAAAGCAGTTATGTTGTAAATAAATTTAATAAAAATGAACCAAAGCACTGATTTATGTTGCAGAAAAACCAACTGTTATTCAATATTGTTAGCTATAAAACGTTATCGCAATATTAAATGTACCGGAGATGTGTGAGGTTGACTTGGTAAAGCCACAAGGCATGCGAATTTCCCCAAATTTATATTAATTACATCAACGAATCCTTTACTCAATATGTCGAACTAATCAATAACAATAACCAGCAGTAGATACATTAATACGTTGAGGCCAATGAAAGGGATGACAGGTTCGAACGTAGAATTACACGAATAAAAATGAGAAAATGTTTTTTTGCAGCAACGCTTTCAAAAATATCTTGTTAGTATCTTGAAAACTACATATAACAAAAACTGTTAAATCATTATGTTAATAGCTTTAAAAAGCACACGCTTTTAAAGCGATACCCATTTCATGACAGCATCGTAAAACTATATTTTTATGACAAGTATACTTTGTACCTTAAAAGTAAAAGCATGCTTTTTAACTAATTTAAATTTCATCGCAATATCTTCATCCGTTCCAGATATGTCTGAATATGGCAGACATAATATTGAAAGTTTCCTTTCACCCCTTTATGGTTCGGAAGTTAAACCAAGTGCCGTGAATTATATAGAGCAAATGATCTAGGTTTACAATACTTAATTTATATATACAAGTTTTCAATTATTATTTAGCTTGAGATTTTTCTATTAAATATTTGAAAAATAATCTATTTAAAAGATATTTAAATTAATGTTTAGAGATCTGGTAAACATATTTTAGTGACATATTTGCCATTTTTGGTCTCAATTTCAATATTTGGGAAACTATACAAACCGTCGAAGGATCAACAATGGCTGTTGACGACTTTTTTCTTGTGTTGTTCCACTTGCCGTTCTTGATTATTTCTATAAACACAAAGTGAGGTTGTTGAATATAACACAAAACAGTAGTCTATACTAATATTATAAAGAGGTAAAATTTGTTTGTTTGTATGTAGGGTTTAATCTCTGGAACTGCTGTACCGATTATAAAAATAGTTTTACTAATAAAAAGTTACACTATCCCTGAGTAACGTATTCTATAATTCATCTTGATAATTTTTTTTTAATTTCAATAGTCTATTTTTTGTAAATTTAGTCGGAAAAAATCTTAGGTTAGGCCTAGACTGAGGTCCAACACATGTGTTTATATTTATTAACATAGCAACCAATTAAATAAAATAACAGATAAACCAGTTGTTTGATCGAATATTGCCATTAACAGCTGGTTTCAAACTTTGAAGCAATTATGTGTATATCTAACTTTTAGGATAGGTTTTTATTAAAGTGTAGACCTGAGCCTTGCTGGTTCTTTTAACCTTTATTACTGCTGTTGTAAAATATACGAAATAATTTGATTTGAACATTTAACATTATTTACCATCTTAGCTTTGGGGTTATTATTAATCCTACACCTTTATTATAAAGAAAACATAACTTGATTATGTGTGTAGAAGGGTTCAACGGGGTTGGCGTGCAGAGGACACTGGGGTTCCCTTAGTACAAAATAAAGTCAAATATTCTTAATAGTTCATTATACAAATTAAATTACTTCACGTGCTATTTTAGCACCTATTTTGTACCCGCGTTACATACGGTACGGTAGCGAGTATAGTGTGTTATTCAAAAGGTCTCCCGGATATTTTCAAGGCCTCGCGCGGTTAAATAAAGTCATTAGATCGTTCTGTCTGGGGTCCGACACGATCCATCAGGGGAAAAAAACAACAAAACAATATCACAACCAAACCAATAAAACCACAAAACATTCTCCAGTCTACCATAAAATAACTACAATTTGTAGGCTACAATTTATCATCGATTTGTTTTTAATTTTGTTTATCTTTCCGAACGATCTCGTAGCTGGATTACGAGTATTTCTTTATGCTCATTTTACTCTCACACGGGTCAACATTGCAGGTCGTGGTTGGTGAGTTCATGTCTTCATTAAATTCGATTGTGGATTTCAACTGGTAGAGATTCGACTGCAAGACTATACTATCATTACAGAACTGCTATTTATTACTGTGTTCTACGAATTTGATTTGTTGAATATTTAAACACTCGGGGAAAGCTTTCCTTTTTAGGACTACCTACTTTGAATGGAACCAACAGGCAATGTGACAGTCACAAATTAACACAGTTAAAAGTACCTCAGTCAAATTTTACATACTTGGTTATACAAAATGTTAATGGCGAAAGTTCCAATAGTCGGAAGTTAAAAAAAAATTTACCTTCGATTTTTATAAGGCCAAAGTATAAATAATTCGACTACGCAGCTGAACCGCTGACGTGATTTGAACAAATTTCCAAAATTAAGTTTATATGTTTTAGTGTTTCAACCAACTATTTGGTAAACGGTTCTACTCACGACGGCGCTGAACAGCTGCCCATGTGTACGATAGCTGCCCGTGTGTACGAAATATATTAGTAGAATTTGTTTGCACCTAAGCCTTCAGCTTCGACTCACGCGCTCCTTATCGTTCCACTCGCAGCGGAAAAACTCGCTTTACGAGTTGGCACCTCGACCTTGTGGGCTCGGGTTATGAGCTTCACTTCTCTCGCAAAGTACAAACTCAGCCGTCGGCCTCGGATTAGAAGATGATTTGAACCACGTGGATTTGAACCGGGTACTTTTATGACATTTTACGTTTTGAACGATTTTTTTTTTGAACCAAGAGAGCTGTGTAAAAAAACAAAATGTGCAAATAATATCCTAGATAAAACTCTAAAAAAGTTTCATTCTCGTAAGAAAAATTTGAAAAAATAGTTATTTCCGGTCAGGAAACCTATTTCCGGTGGTTGGATTTTTTTGGCTAACGAACTCGTCCGAGCGACGTAGACAACCAACGTGTGTACCAAATTTGGACTATATCGGACTTAAAATACGGCCGCTAGAGTGCGATCACATATTACGTACATATATAAGCTATATCATTTTTAATGACACCCCAAAACGTGTTCTGTGGACCATGATCGGTGCTCATTTACTACTCCCGACCTTAGTTTTTACCATAAGGGTCACTGCAATAGCTCATTTTTCCTATGGCAATTCGCTAATAATTGAGTCGTAAGGAATAAAGTTAGAAACTATATGAAAGGATATATTATTGTGTATTATTAAAGAGTATAATAAGTGTATAAAACCTTTTTATAATTAATTTGTAAGGTAAGTTAAAGTTTTTTTAAATGTTAGAAAAACCCATCCTCCTCGTTATTTTTAAAATTACTACAGCTCTAATTTTGTGAAAGAAAAAACCTAATATTTTGCATATAATTTACACGATAACTCTGGTCTATAAAGAGTCAGTAATACGAATCACAATGTATTACTGTATTATGTATTATGTACTACTTTTATAATAATTAAATATAATTTCCTTTTCGGTGCAGCAGCCATAGATGTCCTCTTTTGTTTTTGACAAATTGCTTTCATTGATGATCCCCTACAACACGCTTTTCCTTTAGGGTACCTAATTTTGTCTTTATTTCTTCGTAAATTTTAAACTAGTTTTACGAATTATTGTAATTGTGAAATATAACAAAATAATAATCCTAGCATTGGTTTCCACAAACAATCTATAGTTCATTCGGCCCATGCTTACGTTGATTATATGACTTGTTGGTACATTGTTATCAATCTAATGTGTTCTTTTATTTTCGGGACTACTTAAATATTTGAAGTGTGGATTGCACCTTGCACTTCAGTGATTTATTTAATTATGAAAAAGAATTTATCTGTTGGACACAATACTGAATAAGTTCCTTTAGAAACCCTCCATAAAAAAAAAAACACAACACATTTGTATTAATTTTTGTTTTATTAATATTTTACTCACAAACTTCATAATGGATTTTGATAAAAACTTTAACTCTGCCAGTCTTTCGGGTAACACGGCCTTTGTATTGGCTTGCACAAATTGGGCATGAACAATACTTGCGCAGTTGAGAGCTTTCTGTTATCTTAATGCAACAATTTGTTTAATTAACTGCATACGTAATATAAACGTGTGTTTACTTCGATTATGTTTTACATATTAACTTTAATGAAATAAAAAACTTGAATGAAACCTTTGAAATACTCCTCCGCATTTAAGTTCAACAGTACTCTCAAGACGTACATTTAAAACCAGAATGTTTTGCACAATGCAGCGAGGAAAACTACTTTCCAAGAAAATCATAAATCTATGTAATTAAAAAAACGATTCACATAAAAATAGTATTATATAAACCTATCTTGATGTATCAACCAAAGTATAAGAACATTTTTGTAATATATTGGTTCATAACTATTCAAACTGACTATTGGTGTCTATAATGACTTTTAATTCAAATCTCTAGATTTTGTATTTACAATTATTTTGTGCGGAGGGTTGTCGCCCTTGTTTTACTAAAACGTGTCTATATACAGGAAAAACACATTAATATGAGTTAAATATTGTGTTTATATAACATAATATATTAAATAAATATATATGATTATGGAAACGTACGTCGTACATACAAAATCGTTGTTTCCTTCCATACCCAAAATAACTCAGACAAGATTCCATTAAGGGAGTTAATTTCGGTCGAAGACGGAAGAGTTAAAGTCTCTCAGAGCCGCAATAAACCAACCCGCGTCCTCCAGATTTTCAACAGTTGATCCTAATTTACTGGCCATTACAAATGTCCCAGGATTTAAGGACAGTCAATTAAAACGTACCATAAAATGAAGTGTCAAGACTCGTGATCCTTCAGCTATCCTTTGTAATCCTCGGTAGGACGGGGGAGCGGAGGCAACTGCCTAATATCACACCCTCTATACCGGATTGAGTAGGGTTGGGTAATATCACGGCTCAGTTCGCTTTAAGGGTTCCTGAAGGCAAGGGGGAACAATCGAAACACTTGTAGATAGCTGACGAAACGCGGGGTTGAGATTCTCGCCCACTTTATAGGTACAAATATTTTATAGATAATATTTTCTTTTCACTTTTATGATTTCCTCGAGGAAATGTATTTTTGGGGTTGAAAATAAAACACGTGCTGTAAGTCGTATGTTTAAGATAAAAGTATTTTATTTGCATATTTACTTACAGGAATCTTAGTATTGTATTTTTTTTTTTTTTTTTAAGGAATAGTAGGCCTATTTTAAAATATTTCTAAAGATGTATTTTAAATATTTTCTTGTACATTATTATTATTCTTGAGTATTCACACATCATTCTCCCTCGTGTAACAGAAAACCGTTAATAAAAATACTATTAAATAAACGTAACAAATAGCCAATGTAAACACTGTTTTTTACTATTTGTTAAATTATTAATAATATTAATAAAGTAAAATTAATTAACACGTTCACCGCTAAGACGTACATGTGAGTTTGACACTGAACACTATGAGAAGCGGCTGACGCACAGGGCATTGCGCGCCATTTCCATATTGGCAGTATTTCCAATATACAATGCATTGCATGCTTTGCACGCCAACCCCTGTATTGAGCGTATTTTCAATACACAGACCATTGCGAGCTTTGCACGCCAATCTTACGTCTATGTGCTATGGACGCACATGTGCGTCCGCTTTAAAATATTAGTGATTATTACGTAGAAAAGTTCAGAAATAAAAAATAAAGTAATTTCTAGTAATTTAGGCTATAAATATTAAAAATAAAAGGTCAGCTCCTGGCATAGGAAATTCAAAATTTGGGTAGCAGTGAACGTGTTAAAATACATTTCTCCATTTTAATGATAGTGTTTTTTATCTAGTTTTTTTATGTACAATTTAAACATGTAGTTGGTCCGTAATGTATAATTAAACTAATTTATTTCTATCCAAATTGGGTTCGTAATTAATTATAGACCTAATCGAAACTGCAAGTGTCTAGACTGTGTGATAGACTAAAGTGAATACTCGCCTAGATTATTTAACTAAATACTCACAGAATCAAATTCATTAAGATGGACTTATACATTTTCCACTAAATATAGAATGCAGATAAACAAATGAGTTGCAATTCAGTTTAGTTAATAGTAGACTTTATAACTATTATTAACCTTTAGTCATATTTTTTTCAAATGTAAACACTTTTTGTTTAACAAGAGACACTTTGTACAGAACTCTGCGTACCTTAATGTATTCATTCAGACATTTAATGCAGAAATCACCGTTTATTCAAATCCTCAAGATCGCTTCAATTCTTTCACCATAAAATCATTAAAATAATTAACAACCTACGAACAACAATATTCAACTCTAACTATGCTTGGGAACTTTTTAATAAGCAATTAATACTATCATTCGCATCTAAGGAATGGTTTTTTATCACCAGCTGATGAGATAAAAGTGCATCCATGCATTTGATGCACCGCTTTAATACGTCACGGAGTTATGCACCTGATGCAGTCGATGCAATAACTTAACGAAACGTTATCATTATAATACAACGTATCATTATAATAATACACCTCGGAGATTTTAACCTTGGATATGACGGAACGCCTCCCTTTTAGCCTTGCACTTTTTGTTTGGCCATTCTTCGCCATTTTATCATGCCTTTTTTCTGTATTTAAATGCAACGAGTTGTTGTCCCCACCGCAGGCGAAATGGTTGGTTTACACCGGTAAATGATGGTTGTAATTGTTTGATTGAAAAACATAACATCGGCGTTGGAATATTTTACCTGATAAAAAATACGTTAAAGTAGGAGAACGGTTAAGCTAATACAGTTTGTATGTTTATTATAAGTAAATAATTTCAATATGTACCTTAATAAAAATAGGTTGTTTAAATCATACTGAATAATTTAATGATTTAAATTATCGTGATACTATCTGACTTAGTTTTACTGTTTTTTTTTTCAATACAACCCAGATGAAAAGGAATATTAATTTTAATTGATTGCGTGCTGAAGAATTCAACAATGCTTCCCTTAAAACCCATACAAAACTAAATTACCCTCACTACAAAAAAAAAAAGAGAGATAATGTATTCGTATTTAGAAAATATGGCCACGCTAAGAAGTAATATTGCCAAAATATGTGGTTTAACACAGAACTACAGCCGTTTCTAGTCGAAAGAAATGTTGTCAAGTCTATTGGTAAATATGATGGCGAAGGGCTTAATCACTCGACTTAGCAATACTGGACACTTGTTATTTACTCAAATGTTACACTGTTTTGATTAAAGTTGGACGATTGTGTAGAATATTTTTTACCTATTGTGGTAGAAATGTTTGCATTTCTTATTTGACAAAATGTTAGGAATATTTTCTGAAATTTTGTGAATGGAAGAGGAACAGGCATATTTATCCTTTATTTTATATTTCACTGCGTGTATACATTAAACGGTTTTAGTCTGTATGTGATTTTAATTAATAATAATAATAACAGTGCTTTATTTTAAAAATTTCATAAATTTACATAAATATACATTTTTTAATAACACTAAGTAGCAATGGTCTTTACTGACCGTCTGCCAGGTTGGTAAAAGTTTTCTTTATTAATTCATTATTATTTCTTTTAAGCGAAAAACTATTTTAAACTCTAATAAAGTATATGTTATACTATTTTCTAAATTACATATTAAATTTATATAAACCAAGATATTGTGATTTTAATCTTGAAAATTACTTGATTCTAATTTAACAAGAGTTAACTTTTCGCAAAACTATTTTTTCTTTGATAATTCTGATATTTGATCAAATTTATATATTATTTTTACTAATTTTATTTTCGGTTTACTTCTATGGCCGTTAAAAGGTTTTTAGATTTACAAATTCTAAAAGGAACCTTTTAGAAATATGTGTATCAAGTTTGAATGTGTAATTATTTTCACAGCCACTTCTGCATTCTTACATATAACTAGTGCATTGCAAAATTACCGTCGTGTTTCTAGGACAATTATTTTTCTTCTATTTCTATGTCATTCCAAAGCTACCAGCTTTCTATCTCCTGCACTCAGCCCAACCCTTTCCGCAGTTTCTTCAGATTCCCACGGATCCGTATTAATTTGCGGAGCTCGGCTTTCATGGTACGCAATCCATAAATATTTACTCCATTAAGATTTATGACTTTTTTTCTTGCTAAACTTGTTGCAACCTCCGGTATGTTTATATGCATGACATAGTTGTGTATTTCTACCGGATTGCATTGAGCCGTGGTGGACATGATTTCTGTACTAATACGGAATTTAATTGGACCTTTACCGAACAAAATACAAACAATACTATTAACTGTGGTTATAAATATTTATAAATTATGTAATAGGAAATACGACTTGAAAAGAACAGTGGGGGGGACGTTCAGAAGGGAAATAATTTATCATAAATTTGTAAAACAATGCATTGAAATGAATTTCTTCTTGGTTTTTATCCTTTGCGGTATAAATATTTCGCAATAAACGTATGTTTTAAACATTGAGAACAATTAAAAAAATGTAGACTATTTACTAAATGGTATTTAATTGCAATTATGTGTCAATAATGGTTACTGTCTGCTTTATAATAATTTTACAATTTTAAAAACGTATAGTTGTTGTTGTAATAAACAATATTTTAAATTGTAAACTCCCTCACTCAACAAAAAAAAAAATAAAAAAATAAAAAAAAATTAACAAACATAATATCGGTTATGGTTTTAAAAGAAGGATGTATGAACAAGTTTTAAAATCTGCTATGTATTACATTATTAGACTATATTATACATGGATGATTTCATATTTCCTTTTTTCAGAGTATATTATAAAGAACGATTCAGAAATCATAAAAGAATTGTAGAAACTTTGAAAGTTTTTTAGAATTTTAGAGATTTAAGTGCTTATATCATATACCAGATCAAAACACTTACTTTCCCATAACTTATATGTGTAATTTTGTGTAAACAAATACATTACGACTTTTAAATTAGATATGATATTAGGTTCAGATTTAAGAACATATATTTTATGTTACTGATTTAACAAGAGTCCCAAAAGTGAAGTATTTATTTGGTGTATTTTAAAAGTGGTGACTGTTTAAAACATTCAAAAAAAAACTATTACAGTTTAAAAAGTTAAGTTTTTAGACTATTCCTAGACGTAGAAAATTACTAAGAAATTAAATTTTAAGTGTCTTGTTCATGACTTGGATATTCTTTCGCCTATATCAAAAATAAAATATCACTTTTTATTATTTGTGTCAATAAATACAAAATATGTTACCTGTTAGTTTTGCTATACATGTGTGTTAAAACCAATGTTTTTATATTATAACTCTTAAAATAATTAAAGTTTTAATTGCCAGTACCAGTGGAACAATTACCTTATTAAAACATTATAGTAGATAAGCTATTTTATTAGTTTAAAATTGTAAAGTTTTAACGATATTTCATAACGTGTTTTCACACGTAAAAAATCCCTGAAATGTGATTTGTTTCTGGTGAAATTACACAAATAAATTGCTAATAAAGTCAATAAATCAAAAACGACAAGTACAGTAAATCGAACGAGAGAAAAAACCGGCAGACATCTTGACTTATCGATAAAACTTGGCAAGGGGCAGTATTTATAAATTCTGAAGCTAATTTAAAGCCCTATAAATTAAAGCATGCAACGTAAAACATCGGTGTTATTTATAACTCTATCTGGGTAATCGAAACTTGGCAAGGAAAACTAAATCGAGAATAATACCTCGCTCGTATTTTACGATTTTTTTATATAATATATAATAATACAACAACGGGGTAAAAAAATATAATAAAAGCAAAGTCTACAAAACAGCTTAATAATGGCGCTCTGCATGTGGTCTGAAGTGCATGCCGATTAGTTGGACAGATAATTATTGCACCAACAATGTACAAGGGGCGGGGACTAAGACTAGATTGTATCGTATATATGTCGGCGAAAACTGCACTAGTTTATGGCGAACCTTTGGTTGCAATCGATTTCTTTTATAAAACAAATTGAGATGAAGGATTTTTATAACAGAACTTCTGAGTTATTAAAGTAGGCGAAAGATTTACGAGTGAAATATAATATATCGGTTTACATGCTATGTAGGTAGTTGTTAATTCTCGTGTTGAAATTAAAGTCGGCTATTGAGTAAGCAACAATGAAAAGGCACGGACATTTTGTAATGGTATCGCACTTAGCTGAAAGGGGGTTTAACAAATTTAAGGTTCCGAAAATGTAATCAAAATCAACTAGGCTTCTTAAATATTCTTAAAAATAATTAAATTAAATATATTTATTTACTCTGCTATATTTGTGTGTTTGTGTGTTTCTTAAGTCTAAAATGAAAACGAGGGAACGAGATATGTACGCCTATATTCACCTATTATTTCGTCACTCATTTAAAGTGTAGTGGATTATAAAAAACTTTTCTTCAAACTTTGATTTCCTACAAAATAAACAATGAATTAAAAACATGAAGTGGTTAACTAAAAATGATATTTATACTTATGAACTACACTTCAAACCCCTATGACTGTTTAAAATGACTGTTTAGTGATTGTATTATTCTATGAATTACTGGAATTTAAATTATACAATTTTAGAATGCGTTTAATTTATTTGTACGTAATCTTTACAAGCGCAAATACAGCTTATTTATTACTTCCCTGCACTCAAATAATGTCTACAATTAAGAGTCATAATATATCATGTAATCGTTCATAAATTGCAGTTTAAAAGAGAAAAACTGAACAATAATTCCTTTAATAGCGTTGTTTTTAATTCAACACCTTTGTTTTTGTAATCTTTCTAATTTATCCTAGCATTATGAAATACTTCAAGAAAAATCATTTATTTACCGGATGTAACAAGTTTTATATTACGAGTTCATGTTTTCCATGGTTGTAGCACTTAAAAGAAGTTGGATAAAGTATTTTTTTTTTTTAATAAGTGCAAAATAAGTTTTAATGCAAACTGTTGTGCAAGCCTCATTTGCCAAAATACAATTAAAAAATACCAATCTATTTAAAATAAATCATAACAAGCCAAGTTTCCAGACACAGGAACAAATAAAACTGCACATCTCCTAAATATGCATGAGGAAAGCCTCTTATGTTACTTTTAATTATGTAAATTAGTCATACGCTTTATGGCGTGTTAACTTTTATTGCTCTTGTGACTTAAACCGTCTCAGTCTCAAATCACAACAATTGTCTTGAATTATCTTTTACCTCTAGAACCAAGAACATTTCCGTTTTTCACAATTGAATTAAATGTTAATTTTTGCATTGTTTAGTAACATTTCTGACTCTATTGTTTGCACTGTCTTGCATATCTTTAACTTTCAAGTTTATATAGTTTTGCGGTAGGAGTGTTACGTATTTGGTAATTAATCCGCATATATATTCTAATTTAATTAGTTTTCTAAATAAAGTATATTATTTAGTAAACAAATCATTACTCTATAAATTATAATACAGCAAGCATCTTCATATTCGTCCTTATTTGATTTAACTATTTTTTATTGTATATGTTTTCTATTCATATAACGATTTGTTTTTACTC
>JAGFPH010000103.1:181463-227045 GCA_018207615.1 Philaenus spumarius
TATTAATTTTGTTGGGTGTAGTAAGTGAGCACTGATCATGGTCCCCAGAACACGACTTGATTTTCACCCCCTTCAAAAAGTCGGATTGATTTGAAACTTTGCACATTTATCAAGGAGCGATGACAATGCATATTAATTTTGTTGGGTGTAGTAAGTGAGCACTGATCATGGTCCCCTGAACACGTTTTCGGCAGTCATTAAAAATTTGATATGCAGGGTGATTCACGACGATATGCAGAAACTTCGGGAGCTGTATCATTTTGTTGGGTGTAGTAAGTGAGCACTGATCACGGTCCCCAGACTAACTGTGACCAACCAAACAGATGCAACGATAGTATTCAAAAGCGTATGTTACAAAGAAGGAAAAAATGGGATATTAATTTTAAAATATGCCTTCAGTGTTTGTTAGTGTTTTTATAAAAGAATAGGCTATCATCTACAAAATAGTAGGGATACTCTAAGTTACGACTAGTTTTTCCAAAATATATTAAATCAACCTGTCTATACCATTGGACGGCCAAAGAAGTATAACTTCCCCCGTCTGGTCCGACGCGGATCCAATTTTTTGTATGTAGGCCTATGATTGTTTCAATAGCTTAAAACTGTATTATTAAATATAATAATTGTATTTATAATATTAAAAATTGCTCATTTGAAAATACAAAATAACGAAAGGAACTAAACTTAAAAATTAAATTTATTGGTCCAAAGTTAAAACTTTGGTAAACTATGGCCATGATTAAACTATTTTACTAGGATCATATTTTAAAGTTCTCGAAATTTCTCTGTCATGCATATCTTATAGAAAAAATGACGAATAACCAATTTTGTATTAATAATGTAATACAATATTTATTTGAAAGTTGATATGTACAAAACATATAAAATATGTTTTGAAATCCTCTCTTTAAAACCGACAGCTACAACACCTTTACCTTTAAAATTTGTTTAAACAATCCACAATGCGACAAGTATTAAACGGTTATAGATATAGGCCTAACAAACATAATAATACAGTGAATTATAGGCTATTTACCTTCCCTAGACATTGAGAAAAAATTAATTTGTTCCGTAACATTTATTTTCTAATATAAATGAATTTATTCCCATAACATACTCAGCAAAGTACGTTTGCAGTATTTTCAAATGAATTTATTGCTATGACTGAACAAACACATTAATTTTAACAATTAATTCGTTTATGTTTTGGTACTATTTTCCAAACTATTAATTTAAATAAACACATTATATAGACAATTCAAATAGGATCTCTTATTTATTAATGTTATTTTTATATTTGTATTAAGATTAATGTATACATAATAATAAATATTCGTGTTAGTAACGTTCCCCTGCTTTAAATCACTAATTTATTGTAGGATAGTATTAATGTCATTACATTTGTTTAACTGATTGATACATTCAATTTACTCGTACATCGAATGGTTTTATGGTTGTAATATTTTATCTATATTCTATTATTAACAATTTCCAAACACGCGAACTTTCGCTCATCGATCCATCACCCTACTTAAATTAAATCGAAACCTTTATAAACGGCGATCGATTGTATCGGAAACTGTTACTAATTTCCAATCGATTTCACATAATCAATAACGACTCTGATTAAGGGTGGTTCACGCCCCACTTGGGAAACAGCAGATGCTCTTACCGTTTCCAAAACTAAACAGTTTTTCGGGTGCCAATTCAAAGAGGCGGCCGCCAATTGGATAGTGTCCTAATTTTACAAGGCTTCATCTGTTTCTAATTTTACTCCGTGATTTATTTCCGACGCCATTTTCGAACAGATGGTTCCGCCATCGCCATGTTGGATTCTTCCGCTCTCGCATGTCCCTCTGTCGTATGTCAGGGGTTATTTCGTACCCGCTGAGCCCTCTATTGTCCGGGATACTGATTAAGGATATTGTAGTCGGGATTATAAAGATGTTGGCTTTCGCGGCTTCTAATTTGAACGAGTTTTTAATTAATGAAGAAGTATTTTCTCTGAAGAAGTATTTTCTCTGAAGAAGTATTTTCTCTGCCTTTACTCCTAGTATTTATTCTTAGTTTTATACCTGTTCCTCACATGTCTTACATTCGCTCTTTTAAATTTTTTGTTATTAAAATGATTTCCTTAGAAAAGTTCAATAATAAAATAATGTATTATTACTTAAGAATAAAATTAGGTCATGAACTACTTTCATGACTCCTATTTAGGCTACTAAGAAAATTTAGAAAACAATATATTCATTCAAACTGTTTTGAAAATTATATTAAATAGTTTTCAAAGAGATTTTCACCGAATACAGAGGATTAAAATCGTTGATTTACACTATATTAACTCCTTCAGTTTTTAAAGTATGGTTTCCAAACATTTTAAATATAGTTCAAATAATAAATTACCGACAGACGAGGCAGGATTTTACATTTACAGTACCTACCAGTCCACAAACAAATTTATGAATCTATTGTGCGGAAACAAAACACACAGAAATCTAAAGTTATATTTCTGTTTTTACGCAATACGTGGTTTTTCAATACATTTTGGTCTACATTTTGTAAAACTTTCCGACAAAAAATATCCTCGCTTGCCAAACAACTTGTAAGTTTGTAATAGAGCCCTTGCAACTTGCAACAAACGCCCTTCGAAACTCATCTCAGATTTTGCCCCCTCCTCCCCTCCGAAATATCCCTAGAGTTCAATATATCTCAAACCCCCCCCCCCCCTGTCTCAGTCGTATCGATGTTTAAAGGAAAGGAAAGTTTTCTTTATGCCTTTGGTCGTTTTTTATTTCTATTGTGTGCAGACATACTTCGGGCGAAAGTTGGATGATTGTTTACCTGCTTTTTAAAAGAAGGTGTTTTAGTGACTTTTGTATTGGATTGTCAACTTCGTGTTTTAGAAAAAGTGTAGTTCTTTAGAGTAGCGAGATCTTTATGTATAGGCGATATATCAATATGTATAGTCTTTAAGAGTATATAATATTAAAATAAACTATTTTCTAGTTACATAAAACAACTCGAAATTCCTCTTACATAAACCTACATAGCCTACCGTATCGTATATAGTAAGAATTTTTGGCTTGGCACTAAAACTGAGAGATTTATTTTAATCACCGTATTTCTTTCTCAAATAATTATTTGTAATCGAATACATTGAAGATAATATTTCCAGAATTTTACTGGTTGACAAATATTTTAAAGTTAATAAAAGTAAAAAGAAATAAGATTCATGAGAAAACTCCTGGATCTTATTCCTCTTCTCATATGGCCTCCCAGGTGTTGAAAATAGTAATTTTCAACTATCTGAAACCTGTTTTTAAAACTTTAGATTAGATAATATAATTTTTAATGACAGCTATTTGAACTCGTATTTAATATGCAAAAATAATTAAAATAATTATGCTCCAGTAATTTACAAAAGGTGTCTTTTCCGAGCTTATTATAATATTCAAATTTAAACTACCTAGGCCAATTTCATGCTAAAACTGAACTATCAAAAATGAATTATTACCAGCATTAATCAGCTTATCAATAAATCGTTTTTAGATTAAAAAATTTACTTTGTTGGAATATTGGTTAATTTACGAGTAGGTAATCATTTCTACGTAAGTACGATTAGAGCGCTGATTTTTATCACAACATTTGCTTCTGTACTTCTCCTGAGTGTATTAATTAAAGTAGGCTGTAGTTGCATAATATTGCTTTCTTCGTATACATCATTCGTATACTACACATGTACAGATGTACACATGTACATCTTCGTATAACATAATATACAACCTTTTATCATCATTATATTTGTTTATACAAATTTAAAGAAGGCATACCTATTCGTTTAACTTCGGAAACATTCGTACATCTTCGTATAGTATAATATACAATCTTTTATCATCATTATATTCGTTTATACAAATTTAAAGAAGGCATACCTATTCGTTTAACTTCGGAAACATTCGTAGATCTTCTTATAAACATTAATTTCTTCACTGTAATATTAATAACATTTAAATCATTTGATCTACCAATATGGAATAAAAATCAATTAAAAGGTAATACAGTATTTGTATATTTCTTTTAATATGTAAAATGACGCAATTAATTGTTTTTTTTTTTTTTTTTTTTTTTATATTGTTGATACGAAACGGACTATTAGTGATAGTGAATAATATGTAGAATTAATATTTTTTGAATGCCATAATTATGAATTACAAATTACATAGCTAGGATTGATCAAATATAGAAAGTATTAAACTAAATATGTTCGTTTCTAATTTAGATAAACCTGAGGAACAAATAGTTATAGAATATTTGTGAGCAATAACTCGTTATTTTAGAAATACTTATGCTTTTACATCTAATTCTCTAAATTGGAACTAAACTGAGAACTATACACATTTAAAATATATGTAAACATCAATACAGAGTTATTTACATTTTGTATTATTATCTAGGTCATATAAAGTGATTGATATCTTAAGTTTCAATAAAAAATAATTTGAACTGCAATTTAAAGTCGCCATTTTGTAACAGATTCTAGTTCTCTCGGAGTCTGCACTGCTTTAACTTTTAAATTTAATTCGATCCGATTTCTTATATATATATATATATATATTATATAGTTGTTTTTAGAATAAATATCGTATTTAAATTTGATACAGAAAGAAAATATACTTCTATCATAGTGTACTTATAATATAAAATACTACAACAAAGATTTAATTTCCGAGTCAAAGTACACTATACAGAAGTGAGTTCATAACTCAACAAGTCTCTGATAAAGGTTTATTTAAATTAGAAATCCTGCATAAATTATACAATTCCGACATGAATTAATCATGCGAGTGGTGGGTTTTACATGAAACGGCAATAGGAGGGAGGCGGAGCCATTGGTATTGCAAAATAACAAATACATCTGAAATTGCAACTGTGAGAAAACAGAACTGTTAAAGTTGGCGAAGAACCGGAGAATACATCTCTGATTAAATAACACCGGAGTGAAGCCCGTAAACAAAATTACAGGTGTTGAGGTCTTTGTCGGCGCATTCTAGCGGCCGGTTCGACAACAGACTGGCTCAATTAAATAACCTTTTTTTTTATTTAAAAATAAATTTCATTATTAAGTCATTATATTTGGAGCTCGTTCGTTTCGCTTCTGGTTAGAAATTGGTTCGGTTTTTGTCCGGTAGTCGTCGTCAGGACCTTTGAGATAGTATCGCCGGATAATGAGGACATTTAGCCCAGGGTGGGATTGTATGATCCACTCTTGCACTTTTACCTTAGATTACCATCAGGTCTCTCTTTCTCCAAGTCTGCTATCAAAACTGGAATACATTATTTCGTTTAATACATTTATTATCGTACAATATTACTGTACATTTGTTTGTGTATTCAAATATACGTTACTAGTGGACCCGGCAATGCTTCGCTATTGCTTAATTTGAAACTTTGAAAGCCTGTAATTCGTATCCCGTGTAATTCAACATCCTGTAATTTGTATCCCGTGTAATTCAACATAGGCCTAATGTGTGTTACACATAATTAATAAAACAACTACAACTGATTTGAATCAAAAGTTTAATACAATTATAGGTTAGGCCTTTAAAACCTATGAAATATAATAATTCAAACATCTAATATTACAATTTAACATTATATTATTGTTACACATTATAAATAAAACAGCTTATTTGGACCAAAGGTTTAACACAATTTTAGGTTAGGCCTATTATTATAAAATCAACACACTTTTTTTGAAAGAGTTTGGAATTATCACCATAGTAACCAGAATAACACATTAATAAATACGAATCAGCTGTTTTATCTTTTATATGGCTGCTTATGGGAGGGATGAATTTTCGCATTTTCTACCCTTTAAATTCAAAATTTTGCAAAATCCTTTCTTAGCACGCCTCTACATTATTGGACGGATGTACCTTCCAAATTTCAAGTCTCTAGCTTTAATAGAATCGGCTCTGCGTTGATCGTCAGTCAGGACATTGCATTTTATATAAGAGATTATATATAGTTTAGTTTCCTCTCTTATTTCATAAAGCGAAAAGAAAACGCTGCCAATACATTTACAATTTTTGACTATTAATGGATACTGTACATTTTAATATGTCCTATTTTTACTTTCTCACTATACTATAGTATAGATAATCACTGTACATTTGTTTGTGTATTCAAATATACGTTATTACATATAGTTTAGTTTCCTCTCTTATTTCATAAAGCGAAAAGAAAACGCTGCCAATACATTTACAATTTTTGACTATTAATGGATACTGTACATTTTAATATGTCCTATTTTTACTTTCTCACTATACTATAGTATAGATAATATAGTATAGTAATCGCAAAAAATCGACGTTGAGATTTTTGTGGCAATATCCGTTTTGGGACCCCCTGAGTCCAAAAAAGTGTTTTTTACAAAACGTACGACTGTATGTCTGTCTCTCTGTATGTATACAATGCTAGAAAGAAAACTATTCCATCGATTTCAAACAAATTTGCACCAAACATGTCAATTAGGACTGTATAGATGCACGAAAAATGTTTAGAAAAATTTTGAAAAAACAACCCCCTTTTTGGACAAAAACCCACAAAAATAAGTTATTATTTTTTTATAAGAAAACGGCTCTAACGATTTTGATCAAATTTGGCTTACTTGTAGCCCTTAATGTACCCAACCATATGCAAAAAACAGTATCATTCTGAAAATTCTCTTTCAGCTAATAATAATAATATATATTAGTTACCCTCCTACTTTAATGTATCCCCTCTCCTACTTTAATACAATTATGAAGTCTCAGTGAATCTGTTTAATAATTTAAATATGTTTGTGAGAAAGTATATGTGCCAGTTTCTCGAACCGTTTATTTAAATTTAAAAAAGTAAAACTTCTTCTTAACCTTTCCTATTGTTTGATGTTTCCGTTTCTAAGAGAATGGTCGCCATATTGTTTTATCCATCGATAGTAAATGCATGTCTATCTCTCATGTTATAACTGAATTATGTTAGACCTATATTAATTAATATATTAACACTTGTATTATATTACGTTTGAACCAAAATATCATGTTGTTCTAACTGATGGAATATTAATTTTGCCTTTTAATTTTGATAATATTAATACATTATGAAATTTAGTTAGATTAATGTTCCACTTTATTACAATTATTTGGTATCTGTATTAATTAATTACAATTACTGTAAATCTATACACATGTTAAAATTTTAACAAGGTTGTTGTTATTTTTTTGTAATTATAAAATACAATCTGTAGACCTACAGGCTACATTTAACTAAATTAGGTGTTTGAAAAGATAAGTTAAATTTTATCTTGAGTTCCTTGATATGAGTGACTGTGCATCTCTGACGATTCTGTAACCCAGGTTTTAGTTTTTGATAATGATTAAAGTTGATATTTACTTAAAAATCGTCCTGTTTTAAGTTTGTTGTGCAAAACTGATGGCAAATTTCAGGAGAAAAATTTATATGTCTGTAATGAACTGGAAATACAGTATATGCATATTAAAATTGTACACTTTAAACATGTAAATGTATAGTCAGGTTAACAATTGCTCACATGTTTCATAGGTTTGGTAAAATTATACATTCTTCG
The DNA here is from genome assembly GCA_018207615.1 of Philaenus spumarius. Classification (NCBI taxonomy): domain Eukaryota; kingdom Metazoa; phylum Arthropoda; class Insecta; order Hemiptera; family Aphrophoridae; genus Philaenus; species Philaenus spumarius. The sequence continues at coordinate 189,091 of JAGFPH010000103.1, forward strand.
TCGCATTAAAGACATTTTACTATCTTCATGACAAAAGATAAAATCTGTACAGTACACGTTTTAATAGCGCAAATACCTCTGCAACATTTTAATTCGACATTTTTTGAACAGCTTAATTACAAATAAACCTACATCTGCCCTCATTGTTCACCACCGTGACTACGTATACGATAATTCCGATCCGGATTCAATTCGTATCCTCCAGGACAACTCGCGAGACAGGACCCGACCCCAGGATATTGCAAATTATATAACTCCGCGATAACCCAGCAAAGATTATATAACATTTAATATTGTGCAATTTTTTTTGCGTGCAGTAAACAGCGAACTCTACTTGTAATACCTGTGTTTATGCCGTGGCTATCTCGATACAGCCGCATGCAATTACTGTTTGCAATCCCGTTCAATTTCACTCCATCTTTAAAATATACAAGTCGAAAGGAAAATCCGTAATCATACACTTCGTATTGAAGCTTAATACGATGTTTAGCTTACGGTAAAGGGAAAAAAACGTTTGCAATGTTGGTAATTGACGGTTCGCCAATAGAAATCCACCATTTAATAATGGGCGAAATGGGATTGAAAAGCCCGCACTCGTTCCTTGCATATGGCGACCATATTGTGCAGTTTATAAAACAATAAATTTATTAAAATTGAAATTTTTTTAAATGAAATTATAAAAATTAAAAGTGATTTCTTTTTTTATCATGAGGGTATTGTTGACATGCATACAATCCTCCCCCGCCCTTCATGGAAGTGTATCTATAACATCAGAAGAATACTTTATAAAGGTAGGGTGCAGCGATTGTTGAGTTTTTTGGTTATTTTTTCCATTTCAGCTATTGATGGGAGTTTCTGTTTTTTATTCCACTTTTCGTCTCTCGTTAGTCTTGAAGAAACAAAACGAAGACGTTAAAAAAATCCCTAACAAATGAATACATGTTTAAAGAAAAATCAAGTCAATTATTAGGTAGCAATATTAAAATAAAATTAAATGTAGACCCTTATATTTGTGGAAATTTAGTTTTATCTTTAAAAGCAGCTAAATAAGCAATTCTAATCATTTTGTTTTTTGTTTGCTATGACGGGAAAAGGTAATCTTCTGGGAATGGTTGGATAAGGCAGTACGTATTGTTTGAATACATTGTAGTTTATCTATGTATATAAAAGCGAAATACCACTCGCACTCACTGACTCACTCATCACGATTTCTCAAAAACTACCAAACGGATTGAAATGAAATTTGGTATGTAGCTTCCTCTAGGGCCATAGATGCTTACTAAGAAAGGGTTTGAAACAATTCGACATTTTAGAGGGGGGTGGGGGGTTAGGGTGGATCAAAGTTATTAAATCACGATTTCTTCAAAACTATCACCGAACGGATTGGAATGAAATTCGGTATATAGCTTCTTCTAGGGCCATAAGTGTTCAATAAAAAAGGGTTTAAAAAAATTGGAAATTTTAGGGGGGTTTGGGGGGTAAAAATGACTAAATCACGATTTCTCCAAAATTGCCGAACAGATTGGAATAAAATTTGGTATGTAGCTTCCTCTAGGGCCATAGGCGCTCGCTAAGAAAGGGTATGAAAAATTTCGCAATTTTAGGTGGGGTTTGGGGGATCAAAGTTACTAAAATCATAATTTCAGATCTTTTATTATTGTGACAATAGTGCTTTTATTATTTAAGATCTATATATATAAAAGCCAAATACCACTCACTGGCTGAACACTTAAAAAGAATAGGCCTACAATTACGTTAAAAAGACTGAAAATACCAGCCACCACGGGTAACGCCGTACGGCTAGTTCAGCTAGTATTGAATAAATGTTTAGTTAGTCTAAATTTGAGGGAAATTGGTTATAAAATTTAACACAGCCAAACACGTCAAGAATAACGATTATTAGAAGTAAGCACTTTGCGGTTGCAAAGGAAGATGTCATCCTTACTAACAAAATTCCTTCCTGAATTGATCAAAGATTTGTTAAATTTAAGAAAATTGGAAATATCAAAGGTCTAATGTCAATTAAGTGCATACAATACCTTTAAAATAAAAAAAATTTAAATTATAAAGAAAGTTGTTTTGTTATTATTATCACACAGTAAAAATTTATTCCGGCATATTAATCTTAACCCTAGAACTGGCATGGTTAAAGCAAAAATTGAAAAGCCCGTTTGTAGCGTTTTGCAAGCATATTTTTAAAAATTCGCCAAAAATAGTAAATGAACCCCAATCCAAGAGTGTTCCGTAGTTTTTTTGTAGAAGAAACTTCAAAGATTTCAAATATACCACTAAAGATTAGTTTCTTTTGAAATTGTAAAAGTTATTAGCTTAGAAAGCAAAAAAATGTTCAGAAACGTAAGGAAAAGGCAATTTTATGCCTACATAAAAAATAGTAGAACATTTTCGTAATTTTTTTCAAAATACACAAAAGTTTTATAATTTAGTTCTAAATAGAAATATGTAAAAATATATTTCAATTTCACAATTGTTTAGTTCAAAATAACACTTTGAACGCTTTTACTACATAATCTGAAAATCATGACTAATTTCAAAGTGACTAGGCCTAGACATTTTTTACTTCAAACAATGTTTTTTTTAATACCAAAAATTGGAGAATGAAATTTAGAATCGAATAGCATTCTACCCAGTTTCAAATAACTTTACATTTTGTAATGAAAATTTAAAAATATATAATTGGCAATTTAACCTAAAACTTATTTCTAGGCTATCATATTTCTTCACTTACCGTTTTATTACAACACCGTTATAAGCCTAATTTCTTATGCCATTTCTTTGAAAAAATAAATGCCATTTTCTTATGGATTACTCATTAGGAGAAGAAATTTTATACCTACCCTTAAAAATAAATAATAATTCGTAGAACCTATACTTGATATTTAGATAAAGAACATAAGTTATACAGGCCCTATAGGAAACAGTAAACAATTTTATTTTGGTTAAATGCGTAAAAGTAATATTAAGCCGTGTAATATTTGTTGTGGCCAAAATTTAAGTCAAATTTAGTAATAGATGTCAAAAACGCACCACACACACTTATTTTAAATTTGTCCGTTAGTTTGAAAGTTATGACTAACAAACGTGGGGTATAGAGCTTGCTGATCATGTATGTAGGCCTAAATGGGAAACATAGATAGATTTGGATGAACATCTGTGCGTTTTGGGGCCAAGGAACGGCCTTAAATTTATGTTTTTTTTTATTGCGTGTTAAGGTAAGTCTCAATATTTAACCTATATTCCTTTTATTAATTCATGAATATTGGCGAGCCCGTTACGATTTTGTATTACTGTATACAATTTTACAGATTCTGGTTTATTTTAATCTGTTTCAAATAAAATCGGCTGTGACGGATACTTTAAATTTAAATTTTTTTTGTAAGTTAACTTTTTGGGTTTCGTACCGTAAAATTCTAAAAGTTGTTTTCCATTTTACGGTTCGAAACTTCCAAAACTAACTTACAAACAAGTGAAAAATTAAGTTTGTACATTTTGCTGTACACACGCCACACTCAAATTTAACAGCGCGTCATATATTTACCACTTGTACTTGTGGGCATTTATCACTTCAAAGACCGACGACATGACACCTACTTCAGTTTGAAGAGCTTCAGAGTGATGTTTAGGTGTTGTCCTGTCCAATAATGTAATCACCACCCATTCAGAGTCGCATTCCTACTATTGTAACAATATCTCTATTGTATGTACTTTATAGTTTAGTTTCAAACATTATATTAGTTTGTTGGCTTTCAAGCTATCGTCTCTTCACTGAAATTCGAGTTTACGTAGCTTGTGAAGCCTTTATTTATATTAGCAGGTGGTTTTGCAAGTATTCTCAATTCGAGTGATCTATACTTTATTATAAAAAAACAAACCAAAAGAAACACATTTCTTGTTTTAACATTTTTTTAAACAAATGTTTTTTTGTTTATTTAAAAAGAGGAAACATTTTTGTGTATTTGCTTGTTTATTTTAATTTAACCCACTTATCCGTTCTGTACATTGATACAATAAGCTTTCCAGCCTAGGAAATACTTTCTATTTTTCATTATGTTTTTTCAAAATTGAGCTTTGCAATAATTGAAAAAATACATCTTTTGTGATTCATGGTTTAGGTACCTCTTTTGTCATATGCTGTTTAAACCTGTAAATGTAAATTAAAACTAAAAACGGATTTAAAAAAAACCCCAGCGAATGCATAGGTTTGCGACAGTAACTTATTACATTGAAACATTTTTCTGTTACTTCCGTAACATCGTACTCTGCTTTGTTCTGCAGTATCCTCAGACTAGGAATGTGGCTGGCCTGAAGGAATCCCTTCTATTTCTCGAACATACCGAACATGCCTCGCGGTGCAACCAATTACACGAAAACTAGGTTCAAAAATTACATTTAACTAAGAAAGTTACAACTTTGTAACGGGGTCCATCTCACTGTCTCATAGTTTTACCTACTCCTCTCTCGGACGCACTCCAAGATTGAGGCTACTTTATTGTTCCATTTTATTATTTAATTTGAAAGAGCAAAGTAATTTTCTGCAAAAAAATATTTATATGTATTTGCGTTTGTTTTATAAGTAGGCCTAGTATAGATCTTTTGTTTTAGAATTTAAATGTTTTTGATGGTTCTTTTGTTGAAGCTAATCTCTAATTGAGGCATATTTATAAGTTTATGATTTTTTTTATACAAAGTAATAAATTACCGTAGTACGTACTTATAATCTGGATTAGAAGATCATGTCGTTCAGCTCAAAATAGTTTAGAAATGTATATATTTCTTTAATCCCAATATCTTAAATTTAAAAAAATATACGTTTTCCTGGAAAGTTTTAAAAAGTTTACTTTTTTTTAACAGTTACACATTCTAAATTTAAATTAATGACTTTATAAATTAATATTATTTGTTATATGGTTCATATTTACGTAACCAATTATTTACTTAGTCCTACCTCTTTTACACGATTTGATTTCATTCGATTCATTAACGAACTCGGCAATATCTCGAACTCGTATTTACAAGAATCGATTACTAATTGTCCCACTAAAGTATCGTTTCCACGAAATAACATGTATTTAATTATCTGGTGTTGGCGTCGATTCAAATCCCTTCACTAATTCACCGTGGTTATTCTTGGTCTTGTTCTGTCTCTTCGTTTCCTCTTCGGTTCGGTGATTTCCGTTTTGTGCAAGAAAGAAGTTTCTGCTGTGTTTTATTGTTTGTGAATTTCGTTTTTAAATCCCTAAGATGTACGTTATTCCGCTTGCCTACTTTAAATTGCTGTTGAGATGTTTCATCCGAAAAGGAGTTCACCTACTTTAAATGTTTATTTTACCAATAAAAGGGAAACAATTTTCTCTCCACTAAAATAAAAACTTCTTTTTGCTAGTTATTATTGTAATTAGATGAATAGAACTAACCAGAACCAACCATATAACTAATAGAACTCATTGGACCATTTGCAGAAGATAAAGTCAGTTATTGTAGTGTAGGGTAATTACCGAACTTTATGTTTTTACATAAACACTGGTAAGCAATATTACTTCAAAACTGTGCACTGCCTTTGTATTATAACACTTAGGTTATGGCAACGAATTAGTAGAAAATTCTGAAATTATTATTAATAATTATTAAAAAACGCTAAGGCCTATAAATATATATACAAAAATGTGTTTAGTTTATTTAATATATTTTTCAATTTCAAATAGATCAGCTTTTTATTTTCAGTGTTGGTACAATAATCTGCTAGTGATCTTCTGATTATATATAGGTTATTTCTGTGATATTTTCAACATGAGCAGATTTCCTACGTATAGCCTAGTAACAAGTCATATTTCTAATATTTATCTTAGGGTTTAGGAGTGGCCCTAAATCTTAATAGCTATTTTTCACCTTCATTATATCTTCTGATATAAGGTTATTAATTTAGACATTTGACATTACTTCACCTTTTTTTGAGCATATGGTTATTCCATCGCCGGTATAAAAAAAAAAAAAAAACAATTATAAAATATCAGTTGGTACAGAGTTCACCCTTAGTATTCGATAGATTATTGTACTACTAGTAAAACAAAATACTACATGATTTATTTTGTTTTTGAATTACTGGACTGTATATATTCACATGAATACCTTAATTCTTTGTACTGCTCGCAATAGGCCTGGAATTAAGGTGTAAAATACTACACCTTTGTTTAATATAGTTTTGAGTTAATAGCATACATAATTATTAAAATAGTTAATATTATTGTTTTATTTCGTGTACAATACAACAACAAAACATAAGTCAACAATTACTAGGTAAACAGTTTTCATGAAAATTTTTTAAGAAGTTAACATCTAGATAATATTTGGAAACTGGGATTAAAAAGAAATGTCTAAGTTAATTATATCGTTTTTAGTAGTTAATCTTAGCTTTTCTTGTAAAACCAAAAAATGTCTTTTTTTAACTATTTTTGGAACATCTAGTGCAAACAAATTATATTTAGTGACAGCAACAGCAACAGTAAACAGCTGCCTAGAGCTTAGTCCCACACATGTTTTGCTTGCTACGGATGATAGGTAATGACAAGAACATGTAAAGTTTGATTTTACGTAACTTAGAATCCAAGAACAAACATTGTTTCCCAAAATAAATGGGTTTTTTAGGAGTAACTGAGTGGACAACATTAGTATGCTTATATAAAAAAGGAAAACAGTGTTTTTTTACCTCGTAGAAAGTACCTCAAAATCAAGTGTTTAGATATTTCTAAAAAATTGGGCCAAACCTTGTATATAATAGCCCACACTGAATTACGTTTCTGAATAGTTAGACCTATCTTTTGCACATTTGACTACATTTTTAAATGTATTTTGTTAAAATAGATCTCCAAATATCTCAGTTGGCATTGCCACAGATAAAAAAAAAATCTATTTAAGGACAATACAAAATAAATAATGAAAGGTTGAAAAGGAACAAAATATATAGTGATTATTTTAAATGCTATTTTTGTAAAGCACCTCTGTATACCATTTATTAGTAAACTATGAAGGAATGCAACATGTAAAGGGATAGATTTAGGGGTGGTTTTTAAGAAAGATGGGTGGGAGCAGGGGGCAGCGTCGCCAGTCAACCGACGCCGGCAGCTTCCTGTCTCCGCGCCAAAACCAAACATGCAAACATCCTGTATTCCTCGAATGTATGCTTGCCACTTGAAGCCGTATGAATTTATCGGTCGTTTGTCTAACAAGTCAAATATTTGCAACCGAGAACTTGGATTATGTTTTGTCTGTCTAGGAAGATTCTATTTATGTTTGCCATATTCCAGACATTAGTTTTTGTGCAGTGAATGCACAAAGGTTGGTTTATTACCACGATGATGTTTACTTGTTTTACATATTATATAAACACATTATTTTATAAAATTTTCTATAGTTGTAAGATTAAGCATGAACTTTAAGTTCTAACAAGACTATTTTGTTGTAGGTACGGAACATACTGTGGTGTTTTTAAGTTGGTCAAGCACAATTTTTATTTCTTTTAAGTAGTAACAATCGCATAAAATGTTTTATAAGGTTAGTAATATAATCAAATTCAAGCACTTTACAGAAATACAATCAATGTTCTAAAACAATTACAAACCCTGCAGTGTATAATATTTAATTTTGTGTGTACACGAACTCATTTGGATCGGAAAATATATCCAACTTATATTAAGGTCTTCTTGATCATTGTTGTTCAATTTAGTCTTACCATTTGAATGTGTAAAACTTAAAATTTTTTGATACATGTATAACACTTAATAAATACTTGGTAAATTAATTACATATTAGGGTGATCCCCTGCGTGCTCCGCACGCCAATCCCGTTGGAACCTTCTATTATCATGTCATATTTTCTTTATAATAAAGGTGTAGGTTTAATAATAACCCTAAAGCTAAGATGGTAAACAATGTTAAATGTTCAAATCAAATTATTTCGTATATTTTATAACTTTACTTATAATAAAGGTTAAAATAACCAGCAAGTTTCAGGTCCACACTTTAATAAAAACCTAACCTAAAACTTAGAAATACAGTTAATTGCTTCGAAGTTTGAAATCAGCTGTTAATTAGAGCAAACGGCAGTTTTATATGTTATTTTATTCAATTGGTTGCTATAGTAATAAATGTAAATACATGTGTTGGTGCATCAGTCTAGGTCTAACCTAAGATTTTTTTAGACTAAATTTACAAATATTGAAATAAAAAATGTTTATAAAAAATCTATATAGCCTATCTTAATTAGGGATAGTGTAGGTATTTATTAGTAAAACTATTTCTTCAATCGGTTCAGTAGTTCCAGAGATTACAAACAAATACATTAACCTCTTTATAATATTAGTACAGATAAAGAAGCTGACAAAAATTTTTTTTCCAGCACAAATAAAAATAAAACAAAGCTTTTCTAACACTTAATAAAATAACCACCAAAACAACATAGGAATAATTTATTGTATAGCATAGAAAATGTTAATCATCAGTTTACCTGCTTTAATTTAGTAATTATTTTATATTATTCTGTTTATAATTGAACACTATACTTACTAGAATAAAAAATGTTTCTATAACCTTATTGTATTTCGTATAGTATACATTTTGTACCGCATACAATCGTACTTCTTTATGCATTAAACCATCTGCTGCTAATTAAATTACGCAAAACATTCCTTCACCTCATTACCAAACAATGAACAATCGACATAATTATTTCTTCTTAATTAAACAGAACTTTTTCTTGTACTTATAATATGGAACAACTTTTTATCTGTATAATTTATGATTTTTCCACTTCCGTTATACGCTTTATATTACTACACTGTTTATCACACACATTGTTCTCGTTCGGTTTATAATTAAACGTCTCGATCTAGTGTCGGTGTAATTAGTTAATTTCAGGTCTGAAGTTAGGTAGGATTACGTGGTAACGCTGAAAATAATTGGGTATTAAATTAGCGCGAATAATTACAGGCAATGTGTACAAAATTACGATTGCAATTATGTTAACGCGTTGTTAGGAAAATTTAAAACGTTATTGCATTTCAGAAAAATAAACAAAACTCAAAAATTTTGATGGATCTGATAAAAAAAAAACCTAAAGATCAACTCCTTTGAAGAAGTTATGCAGACTACTTGCTGACATCGGTTCTGCCAACATCTACAAAACCAAATACAGAGCATTAAATTTTATTTCACTAATACAAACCAGAAGCAATAAATATATCTTAAAAATTAATTGGAAAATGATGAATCCCGTCGTATTTTAAAAAAGTCCGGCTACCGAGTAATAAACTTGAATAGACGGGTCGAACACATGATCTTGAGGTATTTGCTGTGACCTCGGTTTATACGTCAGGGAGCCTTGCATGATATTACAGTTTTTATTTTTTATTTTGCCAGTGTGAGAAAACGCCTTCAGATTCAAATTATGCAATTACATTGCCGATAAATTCGATAGACTGGAAGTACTTTTTGAAGAGTTGAAAAACTAAATTATACGTTGGGGAATGCAATAATTGGAAGTATGTTATTCAAGTAGGAGAATGGATTTGTAGCTGTTTTTGAATACGCTGTTTCGAAGATTGGAGATATTTTCCAGCATGCGAGTATGAATTATTGTTTAATGTAGTACTTAAAAAGGTAAATATTTTTACTAAAGTTTTTAAATACTTCTTATTTTGAAGAGGGTAAAGAGTAAATACAATCAAATTAAACCCTCGTATCTTTTATGCTGCATTACTTTCGAACAAATTGAAGAAAGTAACTTTAATCTAAGTAGGCGAATATTTCTGCAAATATGATTGTTTAGCTCTACTCTAGTTAATTGTGGCCCTATCGAGTGAGAGTAAATTTCTCTTTGTAAATATGACATGTTTTTAAAGAAAACCCTTTGGAATCGAAATTAAACAAGTTCTGTTGAGCGATTCGCTGGGACGTGTTACCGAGAGCAAAAACTGGAATCGGTCTAGACAAGTTTCTTATCCGAGTCTCTTCAGACTTTTATCCAATTAAATAGAAACACTCTCGCGGTATCTAAAAAGGGCAAACGTTGAGAATTTTTCCAACGACGGAGCAAAAAAAAAATCGTCTCCAACGTTCTCGTTTTCGAATTGATAATGATTCCAATTTTTTTATTATTATTTTTCAAAGTTCTCGTTTTGCTTTTATTCCGAGCCGTCCGTCATTGCTAACATGACTGATGTCGGGGGATTGGCTCTGTAAAAACTGGTCGCTTGTTTTGGTCTCCGGTTATATAGCCAATTAGGGTCCTGTACCACTCGTCTTGCTCTGAATGCTGATGTCGACCCGCCATACTTCCCAAGAAAATGGTTGACAGTCGTTATTGACTTATTTAAATAAACAAGTGTAACTTATATTTTTCAAATATAGAGTTTTATTCTTAACCAGAATTAAATTTACAAAATAGTATAATATAGTTTCTTTTTAACGATTATTTTATTTAACAAAATTAGATTAGAGTAATTTACTCTACAAATTTAATTACGATTTAAAAAAAAATTGATTAGTATGTCTGAAAATTACCTTGACAAGAGTATAAAACAAATTTCCTTTTAACAAAATGATTGTTTGGAGGTTAAACAATATTATTCTTTGGGGATCTACACCAACTTATAGCTTTAAAATTGTAAGAGTCAAAATACGAAGTATTTGAAAATAACTTCTGCTTAAAACTTTTAATAAATATTTTAAAGCTAAGACAAAACTAACAAAATTTAGAAAAGTTCCATTTTCTACGTATTTAATGGGACATTTTTGAAATTTTGTAATTTAATAGCCTACGTTTAATTTATCTTTGTTAATAAATCTATTGAAATAAATAAATATTGCACTACATAGCTATAACAATACATTATATATTTTTTTAACAAACAGTGTTTATAACAGTGTATTATATATTTTATTTGTATACTTGAGGCTTTACTGAATCCTACACAGCCATCTGTTCTGTCTAAGATTTATCACTCTCATTATTATTTTTGTTATTTATTTTACTTTTTAGGAACAAGCAAACAGGCGGTGTTTTTCATATTTGGAGAAATTGCAATGTAAAACTTTACGATATATATAATGTAACTTTATAATTTAATTTTTAAGCCTTTTACATTTAGAATCTTAGTTAATTATATATTGTCTTGATTCTTGATCAACTCTAGTTGAGATAAATATTTTATAAACACCGTTCATTGCACTTTATACATTTACCATGATTTCAATTAAGATTTACAAAAATAGGCACAAAATTTGTAACAATGTGAAAACTTATTATTTACTATTTTGGACATTATTATCTAAATTAAACTTATTTATTTTGCCCAACTTCATTCATAATATCCTCTATTCTATTCTACGTATTCTACTATTACCCAGCTTTAAATCGAACCTCGTCCTACTCCCTTTAACATTCATTATTCGCCCACTTAATCAAACACATCGCCTACTTTAATTCAAAGAATACGCGTGAACTCTAAACCATTATTTCCTATTCGCCGACTTTTTGCGGCCATTTCTCATACCATCAATGCCCAACTTAATTAACCGAGTGGAGTGCCAATCACCGATGGCGGCGTCTCCGTAAGACTTACTCGACTCGAAACTATTTTAATGATGTGTAAAAGCCTGAAGAGCGCATGTGCAATAGCGGAGATGCATCAAAAGTGCAACTGCACGTATCATTTCTCCTCTAATGAACGCTGTGCGAATCCTCCATGACTTCACAATGAGGCGCTGCTTTTTGTACCCCCCCCCCCCCGACCAACTCCTTATTCTTGTTAAACCGGCCGACGTACCCTCCCCCTCCCTCAACGTGTTCAGGATATCAGTGCGATTAATAAAGTTTTATAAGCTTGGATTTGCCATAGTTTATTTCATTTTAAATCGTATTTATTTTGTATATTATATTTAACTGAGGGATTATTAAGTCAAAGAAGATAAAAGGGTTTGACCTTCTAATGTTTCAATTGAGTGATTATTAATTGGAACGGAATAACACATGGACTTTGTAGAACATTGCACAAAAATATAAACAAACAAAACAAAACTTGATTTTAACCACAAACTCAAAAGCTAACGTAGGCTGCACGCGCTCAAATGAATAAGTGTGAGAAAATGTCTGCAGATATGTTACTGGTCGGAAGCTTTCCCACACTTTAGCATGTTTTACTGCGATAAATGCACCGAACATGCTGCTAGGGTATTATGTGTTACTTTGATAACTGTGTTCTGTCAACGGTTTTCAAAAAAGTAATTTAGATAAAGCGTATTAAATAATTATAGTTATAATTAGTTTATCTGTTTGAGAATAATCGTAGTATAAGTTTTTTTTATTAAAGAGTACATTTTATATAAGTTAATTAAATTAAACTCACTATTATATCCTTTTTTTAATTAAGTTGTTTTTATAAGATTTTTAGATAAGAAGAGTTATGAATAAAGTAATTAAGATATCAATTCATATTATACTTTCAGATTAACAAACTACAGATATTAAATATGTATATATGTTGAAAATAATGTAATTCTAATTTAAAATTCTACAATAACTGAACAGTTTTTAATTTATTTTACTACATTGTCTTATTAAGAAAAATAAATTATAAAACACACCCATTTTATATTTCAAAATTAATTTACTGTGTTTGTTCTAAATATGTAAACATAAAGTAAACAAATAGTAGATTCTAGATATTTTAGTCGCTCTAAATATGTTGTCAATTTCCTTACATAAAATTACATTTGATATAATTACGAATTATACTATGTTATATGTTACAAAGTACTTGAAATTTACAATAATAACCTTATATTTCGCCTACTTAATTCCTCCAAAATAAAAACTTAAATGCTAATAGCCTCCACGTTCAAGTTTCTAAAGTCGACATATTTTTACCCCACCATTAAAGTCTTCATTACAGGATATCCAAACGCATACATTAAAACAGAAAGTAACGTTTTATTTAGCAAATTGAACGGGCATCTGCCCCATCATACGCAACTTATCCGTACTGCCAACTTAATTCACCTTACACTTTAATACTACCCTACCGTTCACCTGCTTCATTATTAGAAATCCAATTAACCGTGTTACATAGTTTATTCGGAATTCAAAGCCCAAAGTACAACTTTCTCGACGATCAAGTAAAATATCAAAACTTTATGATCAAGTTATAAAACGGTCTGTAATTACGGTTGGTACGCTTGGACAGCCGACAGCAAATTGTTATAGATCGTACTTCAAACCGACCGCCCTTTTCTTTCTCTCTAATTGACTTAGAAACTGTAATGCAATAATTATTAATATTGTATTTGCTGAATTATTCATTTGTCCGTGTAATATATCTATTAAATACTACGATGCGGGGGGCAGGTATAACGTAGGAGTACAGGGTAATGGCAATATACTACGTCTTTATAAGACCTACACTGGAGATGAAAGATGGAAATGGCTTGTTTTTAGTTACATGTGATTCGATATTTATTACATTTATAAAAAGTGTGTTTTATACCGAATCTACATGAGTAAATAAGTTGTGATTACATCCATTAACATGTCAATTAGAGGAGAAATTTATTATTTTACATCGACAGCAAATAAAATGGAAATATATAAAAACATATGTATTTTTTTGTTTGGTTACAAAGCAGAAATATTAACATAAGAACACAAGGTTGCAAGCCAGAGTGATAAGGAAGAATATACTTAAGAACAAGTAATAAACAATGTTTTTATGACAAGGCAATATACAGACACTATTTAGTTTGTTATAAAAATATCTAACTATGAATATATAATAGTTACGATATTATTTCGTTTTTAAGATTATAAATTAATAGTTTAGTCTGATAGTCTTTAAAACAGGATATTAAAGATAAACACTACAATTACCTACTAATAAAACACATTATAGGGCCTAATGAAATTAAAAGTTGTTTTATAAAGTACCTGAATTCAGTTTAAAAAGTTTTTTTAAACATTTTTAATCATTACAGAACGACAAAATCAAAGCATTCTTAAAATTAGTGTAAAAAAATGGTATTTAACCAGTACATTTAAAAGTATTTTACTGGCGATTTGAAATAGCTATTGGTTATCTATTGGTAAAATTGCATTGGCAATTTTGTATTTAAAATTTGTTTGATATTTTACAAACTTACAAGGGTTTCAAGTAAGTATAAGCAAAAGCTAGAAGGAAATTATTATTTTAATCTCGTTTAAACCTTAACCATTTACTTAGCCATTTCATACGTGTAACCTTAGAAACTACATAAATCACCTGGATAAGGCAGCCAGCTTTAATAATTAAAGACAATAATTTTAGGTCAAGGCAAGAAGTATTTAATTTTATTATTGTTTGTATTGAACTTTATGGCATTTATACTAAAGGTATTTGGAACAGAGAGGAATTACTAAAAATAACCAGAAAACCTATCTGGGAACTCTGTTTATTGGATGCTTTGCTGGCATACATTACCCAAATAACCCTTTTGTTAATTGAATACCTCCCTATAACAACGTTGTAGCCTATACCACATTTTTCAGAAATCCAAGTTATTTTATCTCATGCTATAGCTAAGTACTAAATATTAGTACTAAAAAAAAAAAAAAAAAAAGCGGGGAAATAAGTAGAAGGGGCGAGATAGGCAATATGGTGGCAAGTAACTACAGTGTTTTTTGTAGTCATGTTTCCTTAAGGCAACCCATAGCCGAGTGGTTAGCGTTTGATCGTCCTGTTCAGAAGATACCGGGTTCGAATCTCGGCTGGACCAGGTAACTTTTTATATCTGTAGTTTGAGGATAGGAGGGCGGAAGTAAAGCAAACGGTGGTTGGCTCGCTTCCAAGCTGACGGGATATGCCTGGTAAGCTAGTCTCCGGTTTTTTTGCATACTTTTACTAAGATATTTATGTATATATATTTTTCTAAACCACAAAAAATTGTTACACTTATAATAAGCTATGAGATGTGATCAAATAACTTAGAATTCAGGAAAACGTTTAATACTAAACACCGACAAATTTGACCCCCTCCGTTCTATTCGTCTCGCTCGGGACTGCACTTTACCGTAAAACAGCCCGAGAACAATAGACCAACGTTTAGACCATACACCTAGATTAGACTAAAGTCAAATAAGCGTAAATAATAGCAAAGTCACGGGCTAGAGCGAGGTGCAAAACTAGATAGTACGGAATCAGATGTGTTTAGCTCGGGGAGCCACGACCCTAGATGTTGGTTTGCTTTATTGGTTTAACACTAAATAAAAACACCGCGCATTCCTTATAATTGGACAAAGCTTTCTGTTCCTAATCAATGCGCGACGCGGTTTAGATGCCAGAGTAATTAGCCGAAAGTTGCATTGTTTGGTAAAAGCTTTGTACCTCGGACTGTAGGAATTTACAGTTCCTGATTTCAGCCTAAAATCTATATAATAATAATATTTATTTTCCATCAATTATTTACATAGTCTATATATATACACGCGAAATACCTGTCGCGTGCTAATATTTCGCAAAGCTAGGAGTAGTCCTACTTACCTGATTTAAAACATCGATTTAATTAAGTAAATTACGTTTATTTATTTAAGTTGGATTAATTTTATTGATTTTTGTAATAGATTACACTTGCAGACATAATGTAAACAATCTAACTAATAGCTGTCATCTTAGTTAAACAGATATTTAATAGATGGCGCCATTCATTAAGAATAATATGAAGTATAATATAAAAGTTTTGAATTAATTTTCGTAACGAAAACATGAATAATAAGCTTTTTGTGTATTTTTAGTCAATAGCGGGGAACATGAGCTTTAAAATAATGCTTGAATAATTATTTTGTATGAAGAATTAAGGGAGATTTCGCTTAGCGACAAGAAAACACATTTGAGAAATAATATATAAGGATTTTACTTGTTGGGGAATGTCTAAACATCATTTCCAGTATTCGATGGTTAGTATGAAAAAAAAAAACTAAATATAAAATAATGAAGGTAATAAAAAACAAAAATAAATACAAAATAATAAATGTAATAAAAAAATAAATAAATACAAAATAATACAGGTAATAAAAAACAAAAATAAATACAAATAATAAAGGTAATAAAACACTAGAAAACTATATACAAAATAATAAAAGTAACAAAAAAAATAAACTAAATACAAAATAATAAAGTTAATAAAAAACAAAAATAAGTACAAAATAATAAAGGTAATAAAAACTAAATTAAATACAAAATAATAAAGGTAATAAAAAACAAAAAATAAATACAAAATAATAAAGGTAATAAAAAACTAAACTAAATAAAAATAATAAAGGTAATAAAAAACTAAACTAAATACAAAATAATAAAGGTAACAAAAAACTAAACTAAATACAAAATAATAAAGGTAATAAAAAACGAAACTAAATACAAAATAATAAAGGTAATGTAAAACGAAACAAAATACAAAATAATAAAAGTAATAAAAAACAAAATTAAATACAAAATAATAAAGGTAATAAAAACAAAAATAAATGTAATAAAAAACTAAACTAAATAAAAATAATAAAGGTAATAAAAACTAAACTAAATACAAAATAATAAAGGTAATAAAAACAAAAATAAATACAAAATAATAAAGGTAATAAAAAACTAAAATAAATACAAAATAATTAGTCTGCCTTTACTTGACTTAACATAATGCGGCTACCCCTGCGGTGGTAATATCGTAGCAGGCCCCTTCATACATAATTAAATCAAACTAACTATATCCAAACACACAATTGCTTACACACATACTCGCATAAACCCTAATTTCTATAAACCACCATACTTATAAACACAAGCATTTCAAATAAACACATTCACCACACCAGATTCTTAAATAGTTCATCGCAGGACTCGAAACCCTAAAGCTCCTTCACTCGCGGCAAATACTTTACCATCTTTGGTTCTCTACTGATCTGTTATGACAATGTATTAAATATTTATGGACCAATATATCAAAAAGGATTTTTGAAGTAAATTCTGTTCACTTTTGGTATTTTTATGTGCATTCTGGCTTGTTATATAATAAATTCGGAAATTGCAAGTATTTCCGCTCCTGTTGTAAAACATCTGTATTTATTAATTGTATGTTTACGTATGATATACAAATAATGTTCGTATGTTTCTTGTGTATTCGTATGTTCTAAGTAATTTTTTTTTTAATTATGTAGTTAATCCTACATTGTATCATTAAAGGAGTTGTGTATTGGCTCTCTAGCCAATAGAGCTAAGTGGTAAACTACTATTATATAAAGATGTGATCAGCTGATTATTGCTGTAGAAAATGGTAAATTGCATTACTAAACTTGATTATTACTATTATTATTTGCTTTATTTTTTTAGTCGCTTACATTCGTTCCTTTTTATTTATTCACTAATCATTTACTTTCTTTGTTGACATGTAGGCTTATTACTATATTTATTTTATTATTACCAAATAGGCCTAAGGTTCTATACGAAAATTCGTAAAGTATTGTAAGAAATATTGTGTGTAACATATTCTTAACAGCACTCTTATCAGTGCTGTAACTAAGACAATTACAA
This sequence comes from Philaenus spumarius, assembly GCA_018207615.1. Lineage (NCBI taxonomy): Eukaryota > Metazoa > Arthropoda > Insecta > Hemiptera > Aphrophoridae > Philaenus > Philaenus spumarius. The sequence goes on from JAGFPH010000103.1 coordinate 206,702, forward strand.
AACATGTTACGTAATCATTTATTACAGCACTTGTAATATATTTGTAAGCACATAAATACATCAGAAAATATCAACTTTATAAGAACAAAACTAACACAACACCAAGACAAACTGAACTAAGTACAAATATTTTTAAAATATAAAGAATAAGCAAAACTAGTAACAAAACAATACAAATGTGTCATAAAATATTTGAAACCAATTCCTGAGACCTAAACTTAATATATATGCATATTCATATTCATTAAAAAATCATTAAAAAGCAATACAAAGTAATACAATTAATAATCGTGAAATTTGTTTTGAATTTTATACCAATACAAATTGACCACTTTCTAGTCGATTATGTTCAGGTTCCTTTCATTTGATCAAGGGAGCAAACAAAATTAACAACTTATTTGTAATCAATAAATATATAAAATAAGAACGACATTGCTTACATACAGTTAGTTAAGGTCTGCATCATGAAAATCATTAAATTTAAGTTTAATTATGATTCAAACAATCTGAGATACATTTTGTTTGATAAAGTTCTAGTTTGTTTTGAAATTATTAAATTGTTCATATTGTACTTTACTACGTTGTCTTCAGAAAAACCTCAAATAACATTTTTACTTTAACTGAAATGGGGAAAACGGTGCTGAAATAATTACTGCTTAATTTAAAGTAATTAAAAAAGGTTCTTATTAATTATTCAAAGACAATTATTATATTCCAGAATGTTTAGAAGATAGTTAACTATATTATATCTAGATTGTATATAGCCTATATTAAAATTGTCCGCTTGTATCTAGAATAATATATTCAGATATATTCTTCAATTGAGAAGGTACCCCTTGCTTGAATTAATCCATCGGACGCATTAATTTAGCATACAACTAATTTATTTATAAGCCCACGAACAGACATGAAACGCCGTTTAAAATATATACATTTCAAATTCATCCTTGAAACGTGAAATTCAGCATGAAAAGTATAATAATGCCGGGGAATGAAAGATTGACTAATAGCATTCATTAGCTTTGCAATGCATAGATGAACACATCATGCGGCTAGAGAATAATGATTGCATGTCTGAAGTGCAATTTGCACCGTCTAGTCTGAAAGACTTGAGTGGGTGGGAAGGAGAGGAGAGCATTATGTTAAATCCTGCTGGTATACATTATTTATAACAACACGCTAAGAAAAATGGCGACACTTTGAAAAAAAAAACTTTGCATACCATTACAATTTGTGGTTGTCTTTAGATTTTGTTTTGTTTTCTTTAATAGGAAATATCTTTTTCTAGTTTTGGCGTAATATTTAGAAAATCATTTTAGTTTAGATAATATTCAAGAATTTAAATAAAATATTAATTAAAGAAAACAATATAATAATATAAACACATTTTACAATGTTTAAGTAGATCTATATTATATTATTTTAATAGATACATTTCCATTTTATACTATTAATTTATTACATATGATTAATCTGTTAAAACTGCATTTATTTATATTTTTCACCAACGAAAAAATAAAATGTTTTAAATGTAATATAGGTACTAACAGTTTAGTGTTTAGTATTAATGCTTATAATTTAGTAATAAACGTATGTAAAACTGCAAGGATCACAAATTCAGCCTTTGATAATAATCAATAATTTTTCGTAATCTGTGTTAAAAAAGTAGTTGGATTTAAGACATTACTGCAAAACAAAGGACTGCAACGTTTTATAAATTCTACATTCAAACACACTGTAAGCCTACAATACAAATGAAAGCCCCCATTACAGGTAATAATTAATTTGCATAACTGTAGGCCACAGAGAATAATAGTTTACAGTAAATCTTTTTTTTTTACATTTATAGCATTAAAAAGTCTACAGCTTTTAAAGGAAAAGATTCATTGTAACATAGGCCTATTAAAAATGACGAATTTCTAAAAGCAATAGTTTCGATAGCGGTTCCATTAAGAACTGGCGGAAGTTTAAAAAAAACAGGCTTACCAACTGCTTACACTATATTCCTTTTAATTTGAGTAAATTTATTTCGGATAGTAAAATCACGGAAAGAAGAACAGAGAAGAGAAAGGAGGTGGATATCGATCGCAATAAAATAGCGTGTATAGTCTATTTAGTGTAAGTACTCGAGTTTGAATATGCAAAATAGGGATGTATTCCATGTTAGGTGACACCTAGCCTCTATACAAGTGTCATTCTTCATTCTTCCATGACTTAGATGGAGTGTGTGACGGTTTTCCTTTGCTGCAAAATGCAAACCGTTTATTTATTGCTCAGCCGTTTCAATACTATACAGTATTCACCGTTGGCTGCGCTAATGTCTTCATTAGATTTACACTCGACTCAGGACTAAGTTACATTTCATTTTTGTTTTCGCATTCAATTCAAATAAAACTGGATGTAGGGAAATATCGTAGCTTTGGATCCTTTAGATATTATACCGTACAAAGTTATCCCCAGCTTTAAGAATTTAAAAGAAACGATACGTTGAAATAAAGAGGTTCTTCAGTCCAATCGCCCACTTTAAATATTGACTAAAATAAAAAATGATTTTATGTACAGTCACCTACTTTATTCATTGGCCTACTGGAATACAGAGAAATTTATAAAGTTATTAAATCTTTATTATTATTATTACTTAGATCAAATAAAACCTGAACACAAAATCTCACAATAAAGTTTATTGTGAGATTTTGTGTTCAGGTTTTATTTTATCTAAGTTACTTTCTCACAAGTCAAGCTCGTTAGTTATTTATTTATATTATTATTACATTTAAAAAGCTTTAAATTGCATCAAAACAATTCAATAATAGTTTAGACATTTGCATATTAAACATATATTTTGTATGGTACACTGTTGAATATTTAAACAAGAATAAAGTTGTTTACATTTCAATTGGATACTATATTTAAATTTAAAGTAGGCTAATGAATAGCGTAACTTTGCATTCGTTTTAAAAATGGCATGTTTAAATACTAACTTCAAGTGTTAAGCGTGCCTGTTTATATTCTATTAGTTACTTAAATTTATAAATCTATTGTTATTGCAATTTCCTTAACATACATAGTACTCTTTTCATAGCCTAGCATTATAAAATATAAACATTTGTTTCTATTCAAATGTATTAAGGGCATCGATTTACATAAATATTAACATTAAATAATACTAATAGGCCAAATAACTAATGTGGATAAATTAACAATTTGTATTAAATAATAATATGGTATGTACTTCTTTTCGATATTGTTAAATTTTTAAAAAAATTTACTCTTAGTAATTAAGTTATGTCCTGCTTCCTAAAAATTTACATCATCTTTTGACAAGAATTATTAACATCAAAACTGTTCAACACTTAAAAATAAACAAACATAAAGTACATAACACTTATTAAAGTTTAAACTTGTAAAAATTGAGTTACAATAAACAATATTAATTCCTGATATGTTAATATTTCCCGTCTGTTTATTTCGACGGTCAGGTGGGTGGCGCATTAGTATTCCATCCTTACTGCATCATTAAAGTCACCGCGTCACACGGGCTGTCCCGTAAACAATAAGGTATATCGGAATCAACCGGGTAATTGACAGTGCTTGATTTATGTTTTATAATATTTGTTTAAAGCACCAATGATGGCAATCTCGTCTTCGTATTGGTCGTGAGGTGTTTGTGTGGGTGGCGTAGGAAGAGGTTCTGCGAAGATGTGTGTTTTTGTTTTATTGAAATGTCATCAGTTTCGTAGAGTTTTAAGTATTAATTTTTGCAATTGAATGATTTTTTTAAACTAAAATCAAAGGATTATATAAGTTGCTATTTTATAAAAAAGTCAATTTATTTTTTTGCAATATAAAAAATAAATTAATATATTCAGACGTTTAGTATTCAGAGACTTATTTACGGTTTCTATTCACGTTTAAAACGCATTTTTGTGAAACAATAATTGATTTTTACTGTATTTCAATTTAGCACACACAATTTCTAAATAAAAACCAGTAATATCGTATTTTTTATATTATTTAACCAGTGTTGTTTTGTTTAGCTAAATCTGAGCTGATTGTATAAACCAAGCACAATAAAGGCCCCTACGTTTTTACGTCCTTTAAATGGAACCAATGATTAATAAATACAGTAAATTTTGTACTTTAGTAAATAACACTATTTTTATAAATCATACTACCTTCTTTATATTATTACTATCTATGTCAGTTTAAAGTGGATTGAAAATTTATGCATTTTTTAGTCTTTTAATTTTATTTTTTTAGAAATGGTGATCAATATTTAAAATTGAGTTTAGTTAGTTTATTTGTTGTTTTTCTTAAAATAAAAAATATTGTTTAAATAACCATATTATCGTTGTGTTTTCAGAGCACCATCAACAATATATAACAGCTGTTATTTACGAACTTTTCTTGGGATGTTTCTTGCTTTCGCCCTTCAAACTTATACAACTTAGACAACTTAGATAAATAAATAAAAGCTAACAATGAAAAACCTTAAGTGAATTCTGAGTGTTTCATAATCCATTACGTTTTATTTGGCGAAAATCGAGCAAACAGTTTTTGACCAGTTCTCTCACAAAGTTTGATTACGACTTGTGCCTGCTCCTCCCAAATAAAACCTTATCGTCAATATTTCTGTCAAAATGCATGTAGATTGTAAAGCGATTTGGATATATTTTGAACTAGGCCTTAGAAAGAGGAATATTGTCCCATCCTACAACACATCCTTGAATTATAGGCTATGGTAAATTATTGGCGATTTAGAGGTTGACAGACATAATTTTAAATAGTCATATAAACAAATTATGTAATATTTTAGTTTAGTTTTAATACGTCCAACCCAATTGTAGTTAATGAGAAAATAAGAATTGTTGTCCTTCTCAGCTAAAATTTTTTTTTTCTTTAAACTGAATATCGACTTTTTTGTTTAGTACATGCAATTTCTATCCTCCTACAATAATGCAAATACGAAAACGAAAACATTTATTAGTTTTTGAGTGTTTGAAACAAAACAAATAACAATTTAATATTTAACATAAAATTTGCACTCATTCGAGAACCATAATATGTAGCCAAACTCACACACACACACATCACTAAATCTCAGTTTTAACTGACATTAAAAACACGTTTTAAGATAATGATCCTCTCTTACCGTGGATAATGATCTGTCCTGACTTAATGATCCATGTTCGTCAAGACGACAGCTGCCAAAGCTACATTTCCCATATGGAAATCAGCTGTCAAATAGCGGCAAAATTATCTAGTAATACAATCACCTTTATTATGGAGATTGGCTCGCAACAAATTTCCTATATTTCAGAGTTTTTAAAACTAAAATTAACCTAAACAAGCCCGTATTAACTCGACCAATCAGCTTCTCCGCTTGTTGACCAGGAACCTGACCGTGCTGCCAGGTTACCCGGATTACAGCCTAGTTTCTCGGTAATTACCAGATAAGCTTAGTTTATTGGTCATGATTTAATTTAAATTAAGTTATGGTGGTTTTAGCCTGAGAACCAGTTTTATTTGCGCCGTAGCTGTGGAATTTCAATGATTAAGGAAATATGACGCCATTTTTAATGGGAAATTAAACGTGGCGTTTAAAAACAGTAGGCCGTCGCTAAAGGGCACGATTTTTTAATAAGTTATTAATGACTAGGTTGTGAATATTAAATTTAAAAATCCGTTTAACACAGAAAAACTACTAGAGATTTTAAATATTCATTAAAATTGTTGTTTTTCATACCAGAGCAGAACCTTGCGTGGTTCGCACGACAACCCAGTACTAGATTTGCTCTCAATTTATTTTGCTTTGGAATCCATGTTTTTTTTTTAAAATAAAACAATGTTTGTATTTTATAATATAGTTACAAATACTAAAATAAGTTCAGCGACTTAAAAGTAATATTTGTAAAAAAAGCTAATTACTGTGTACTATAACTGTTTTTATATCAAATAAAACCTGAACACAAAATTTCACAATAAATACGTTTACTAACCTCAAACGCGTTTCAAAGACAATGTCGCCATCCTCAGTGATGCACGGGCTACAGTAACCAAACTACAACTAAAAAAACTGAGTTATAACTTGGTTATAGTTTGGTTACTGTAGCCCGTGCATCACTGAGGTTGGCGACATTGCCGTTGTAACGCGTTTGAGGTTAGTAAACGTATTTATTGTGAGATTTTGTGTTCAGGTTTTATTTTATCTAGTTACTTTCTCACAAGTCAAACTCATTAGTTATTTAATAACTGTTATTGTTGCGGTCAGTTTAATGCTGTCGCAATACTGTGTAAAATATTTGTTATTACGAAACACAAACGATAATTCACGAATACTGACAATAATTTTCAAACACTAAGAACGTAAGGGACAACTACAATGGCGACACAACATTTGGTCTTAATTAGTAGAAACTTTGACGTATAGCTGGGTGAAACGTCTGTGTTAAGCCGACGAGAACAAAATGGATGTTTTAACAAAAATCAGCTGTTCTTAGTGACAGAAAACTCCCTTTCCAATGTTTCTCGTTTGTTGTTCTTCCCTTTATCCGATCCTTTGGTTTCACACTTGGCCCGCTGCAGCCCCAGATGTGTTATTTTTAGATAGACGTCCGCTTCCAATTAATTTACGTCTCTCGTTTACCAAAAATTACAAAAAATATTCATACAGCTTTAACTAGGAGCAACACAGGTTTAACTTACTTCATAATAAATAAAAACTTATTTTCTCACGGAAAATGTAGACTCGCTATTAGTGTTATGTAAGGTGAACTGGAAAAACAACGCTTTTGTCAAAATTTTAGTTTCAATACCCGGGTAAAGAGGGATGAACGAGGATTTAACAATACTTTCAGGAATATGTTAAAAAGGACATAATATAAATGATTTAAAAATGAGTTTAATTTCCTTAAAGAATGAACTTTAGAACGATACCTATCATAAAATATATATTTTTTGGTAAACAAAACTGTGATCCACAAAATTAACAGTGAATATTTTCAGAGTTTTGATTAATCGAATACATGCAGATTAGCATGTTATGACAACCCCCAGTTTAACCGTTTAACACTTTTATCCATTCCTTAAGGATTGCTCATATAAAGGATCCACTCATTTAATTTTAGTATACGGAACCCTAATCAAGGTATGGGCTTGAAAACGATTCGCAAAATAAAACCTCCCATCGACTCCTATAGAAGCGAATGTACGTCCGTACGAACGTAGCACGTGAGCAACAATATAATATAACAGCTGATTTCTTCACCCATCATCTGTAATACATAAACAAAATCTAGCGTAGATTACTTGTGGTTATGTTTACAACTTCAATCGATAATATAAGTCTTGGAAAGTTGATTTTTTTTAAATAGCCTATGAGTTAAAGAACTAATGGAGGCTATAAATACGTTATAAGATTTGCTTTAAGATTATAAAATGCATGTAAATACAAACTTTTACTATCTATATATTACTTCATACAAATTTAAAGAAGAGATACTCATTCGTTTAACTTCGGAAACATTCGTACATCTTCGTATAACATGTAAACGTATTCCATTATTATTAATTTCTTCATTATAATATTAATACCGTCTAAATCATTTGATCTATCATTATGAAATAAAAAGCAGTTAAAAGATAATATTTTCTTCCTTATTTAGATATATAATACTGTTTATAAATAAAAAATTTGAAAAAATAGGCCTACAATTGTATAACTATTTCCGAGTTACAAATCCCCGTCACCATAGTTAGGTAGGCCAGATAAAGTCTGTTTTTTTTTTTTTTATTGAATTAATCTGCCTGTGATTTTTCACGGGGACTTTCTAGCCAATAACATAATTACAAGTCAATCCATTAATCACACAATGAACAGTTTCTGCACAATATTTTGACCGTGCACACGATTTCGTTTCGGAAAAGATGAAATGTATTTTAATGAGAATCCGCCCACGACGAGGAGCCATTTCAGCGTTGAAAAATTATAGAGTCGCGGTTCCAACTCAATTTCGTTGTTACGGACCGCGGCACTAAAGTTTGAACTTTCACCCGAACCCTGTATCGGCACCGGGGCACCTGTCAACCAGTATATTGTAAAACTTCACCCAGAAAGGATCTCTATTCAGTTTTTTAGTTTGGCTTTGGTGCGTTATTCCTGAGGTAAGCTTTACATTGTAGGTTCACGATTTGTACGAGGTAGGAGAACACGGAAATAACATTAGTAGAAATGTATTAGCATGACTTACACTATGAGCATTTAGTTATGTATAGAAATAGGTAATTTCAAAGTATTTTTTGAATAAATTTACCATATTACAAAATTATATAACATTTATGTACAATTTTAATTTCCTGATTTACTTAGTTTCATTTGAAAAATATAAACTTAAAGTTCACAAATTTGAGTAGAAAACTGATTTTCTTTTAACAATAATAATTTATTTGTAAATACGTTTTTGGTTGGATCTATAAACAGAACATATTCAGTGCCTGATCTATAAATAACCCTTTAGTTGTTTTACTAAATATATCCTACGTTAAAATTGAATTGTTTTCTGTAAATTTTACTAAGGAAAAAAGGAAAGATTATAAGGGTTTAATCATGATTAACAGATGTACAATAATAACTGTGAATGATAAAATAAAAAAAAATTAACGGACAAGTCAATCTAAAAAAGATATATCGTTTTAAATTATAGCATTAGATATATAAGTACAGCATAGATATTCATTGATACTAATTAGCAAAAAGTATAAACTTCTACTTCTAATTCATTTAATTATTTCTTTGTATATGTTTTCTAGTAACCTTTTCTACATACATTTTAATAATTATATACTAAAAATACTGTAAAATAATTAATTTACCAAGTGCATACATAAAGTATCACTGTATCAGTTACATACAAAATAAGTGTAAGCTAAATCTCTTCGAACGGAACATCCTTCGTCTAATTTGTTAAGTAAGCAGTCTTGCCAACTAAACCATCTAAATATTCAATCTTCAGCATAATTCGTAATCTGTCGCGTGTCCTAAGTAGTCCCTAATTCTATCTTAGTTTAATTTTGTTAAAAGATCAGGGGCCGAGTAAAGTGTTCGATCCAGTCATCCATCAGTTGAGGTTAGTGAGGGTAGTTTACCCTTCCCTGGGGGTTGGGGTAGGAACCAACTCGCATGGTCAAAGTGGTGCTAATCTTGTTTTCTTCCTTATTCAGGCCCTCCTTCTTAGCTCAATATGTCATTGTAGTTTCGTAGATTTACATTGTATAGAAAATTAATATATTTTTTTTAAATAAGCCAGATAATATAGAAATATATTGCACATTTTTGTTATTTAAAACGTACACATAAAAGTTATTGTACAAATATAAAAAATCTTATTTTTAATTGAAGAAAGTATACTTACAAATATTTGTACAAGTATTTGTATCGTTACAAATATTTACATATATTTATAACTAAGCTATTCATTTTATATTTATATTTATTTTGACAATTTAACCTGTATTAAAACAATACCTCCGTGCTGATTTCAGTCTAGCAACAAATCACTTTTATTTAAAAACGTCAGTCCTATACCACTATTCATGTCATCTATTCCAATACATAATTAAAGTAGGTGACATCCGAGTTCTTTATTAGTTACCAATACATAATTGCACGTTAAAATATATTTTTTTACGCAAACTAACAAAGAAAATTTATACAGAACTGTTTAATAAATTGGCTATATATAAGCTATTATAGGAAAACTCGTACAACTTGCATGTCGGCAAAATAGGTAATTCGCGATTATCAAACCGATCGTGATACATAGTCTGCCTGGGAACACGGCCAAACGGTAGCATGTAACCATTACCGATAACCTTACGTTTTATTACGCTTATTCGGATCAACTTTAATTGAAAATTTAAATTCAAACAAGTACGTTCATGTAAACTTCGGTATAGTCGACCGTTGATCGGTATTCTGAAATATTTACCGTGTGCAATTATGGCGGTACGGTTACTGTGAGCGTTTTTGTTAAGCAACCAGTTATTATTTTAATAGACAGTTACGCTGTGAAAAATAAAGTAACTTTCCCTTGTTATTCAAAGTGGATATGTCAATTTTAAATTGTTCCTTGAAATAGTCGTCGTTTTAGTTTGACATTTGGAAAGAAATAATTGTTGTTTGATAACAAGTCGATAGGTTTATTGTTAATGATAATTCGAGCACGCAGCTGAACCGCTGACGTGAGTTGAGCAAATTTCCAAAATTAAGTTTGTAGGCCTATGTTTTAGGGTTTCAACCAACAATTTTGGAAATAGGACTGCTGACGACGGTGCTGAATAGCTGCAAAATGCTTCGCACGCCATTCAGCATATTAGGAGTATCTTCAATACACAAAGCATTGCGTGCTTCGCACGCCATTCCATCTATTGGGAGTATTTTCAATACACAAAGCATTGCGTGCTTCGCACGCCATTGAGACTATTTTCAATACACAGTGCATTGAGAGCTTCTCACGTCAACCCCCGTATGGAGTATCTTCAATACACAACGCATTGCGTGCTTCGCACGCCAATCCCACGGTTAAATCCACCAAATGTCTTTCAACCGGGTACTTTTATGGTATTTTACGTTTTGATCGAGTTTGGGGGAAACAAGCAATTTCGGGTGAAAAAATAAAATGTGCAGAATAACATCCTACATTTATTTTTCTAGGAAAAACTCTAAAAAAACTCTTATTCTCGTAGGAAAATCTAAAAAAATAGTTACTTTCGGTCAAAAAACGTGCTTCCGGTTGTTGGATTTTTTTTGGCTAACGAACTCGTCCGAGCGACGTAGACAACCAAATTCTAACCAAATCCGACTTAAAATGCGTCCGCTAGAGTGCGCACACATACATACATAAATATATACATATGATTTTTAATGACACACCAAAACGTGTTCTGGGGATCATGATCGGTGCTCATTTGCTACTCTCGACCTTGGGTCTTACCATAAGGGCCACTGCAATAGCTCATTTTTCCTATGCGCTAGTAAACCTATAATTGTTATTGCCATAGTGTAGAAATCAAGAACTTTATCTATAAAATATCTGGATAATGATTTTCCCCAAAAATATAATCATACGAAAATTTGCACGATACTAGTTACTGCACCATAAATCCCATAATGTTAACTACTACACTGTTAAAAGCCAACAAGTTTACAAAAACAAACGAGTCACTTCCTTTAAAATACATCCAGACTTAGCCATCCCCTAGCAGTGCAACCCTTGCACAATCTTTCTTAATTACGACTTGGACAAGCCTTACACTTCATTACTCCTGTCGTAAATCAAAACAAGACCAAGGACCACGACCTTAAGAAGTTTGTAATTAAATCAAAGTTGTCATAAGTCATGTTTATTGCATTGTTTGTGTCTTGTGACAGAGATTTGAATTCTTAATAAGGAATGCCATAATTGCATTATTGCAGAGGAGTGAATGATTATATTATTCAATCATTTTTTTATGAAAATGTGTTTAAGTTAGAATATTTAATGACATTGGAATACAAGGATTTTGGAAATTTCGAATTTATAGTTGTTAAAAATAATTAACATGACCTTTGTACGCAGCAGCTCTTAGTATTTAACTACCAAATTTTCTTTCAGAAAAAATGAAATGACTGACTGTAAAACATTTGTCGAAACGAATTGTTCTTTGGCCTATTTATTTGTTAATATTTTGTTATGCCTTGAAGCAGCAAAATAAACTGCAGTCGCTAACTTAAATACCAATGAGAAATAAATTGAATGATTACCCAGCGGTTCCTCTTCAGTTATATTAGTGTAACTACTGTAATTGCTTATTTAAGAATATCTATTTATGCTTCTCATTGGAGAAATCGTATTCTTTAAGTTATAAGTAGGTTTACACAAGGAACTCCAAAGCAGACAACTTCTGTGACTGTCTTACAGGAAATTTTAGGTTTTAGTAATTTTGTCATTACAACTGCGTACACAGTAAGATATCCAATGAATTGGTTATGAAACATACAATTCTTGATTGCAATTTTAAACAGTTTTAAGACTAGTAAAAATACACAAATTCTCGTAAATAGTTTATTTACTTATTTAATCATGCTTCGACGTCGACATCTTCAGTAGGCCTAATGCAAAATCAAACTTCAACTGTAATACTGAAGATGGCGACAGTGTCACTAAAAGGTGTCGGTTTAGGAAAAAAATTATCTGTAATAATTTGTGTAAAGTTATAATCTATTAAGGTGTATTACCTCACAAATCAATAAACTTGATTACATTTTAGTTAATGGTACCTTTACACCCCGTACAAATATGTTCCCTAGATAGAAAAAACGTCACCTATAAAACATGTCTACCAAGATAGGAACAACGCTCCATGGAGCGAAAGATTAGTTTCTGTAAGGGTAGTACTAAAGTAGAGGGGTTGATATTTATCATTAGAATTGTTTCTGTCAAAGAAAAACTTTTAACGTAGCGTTTTCTCTTTCTTAGAATTAAACAGACGATATAAGTAGGGGAAAGACTCCCTCCTCGTATCAATTCATCCTGAATATTCCCTTCTTCTGGTTCCAGTCTCTGTTTTCTTTTCACCTAATTTGCTTCCCCCAGCCACCCTTCAGAGTCAATCCACTTTGTAATTCCTTCATTTGTTCCTTCTTTATTTTACCACTGAGGTTTTATAAAGCAATTAAAACTAAGAGCGTTGGGGTGGGGGGGGGGAATTGTATTTTTATTGCTTTAATATCTGAGTGTTGTTCGTAGTGTCTGGGAGGATGACTTTAGATTGTTTCTATTTCCCTCAGTAGTCCCTTTGCTAAACCGATTTACAGTTTTTTGCTCTTGAGTATTTACGACTTTAATTACATATTTGAATTACCTTAAATCTATTTTGATCTTGAATTTTTCTTGTATGGAAACTAAAACTTAACAGATAAAGTGTAATTTAAATACACCTATGCGTTGTTATTGGTAATTATTATTCACTTAAATATTGTATTTATTATTTTGTATTATTTAACTTAACACAAGTAAATTTCTCACAAAATTCCAAGAAAAATGTTGATTTTTTAAAAATGATTATCAATTTTTATTTGTTTTATTTATTTATAATTTTCTTCGTCATGAAATTAATGTATTTATGGTATTTGTAGCCTTACTGGATTGTTAGAAATTACAATTACCTTTTTTGGCAGTACTGTCGAACAGTCGTTATTAATTAATTCTAGCATATAATTTCTTCTCCTCGCATGATTAAATCTCTTTTTTGCCGATCATGTATTTATTTATTATTTTTAAATGTGTCCAAATTACGTCGAAATTAGTCATGTGAAAAAAAAAGAAACTTTAAGCTTGAATTTATTAAGGGTTGTTCAGTAGTATCGCCACAAAAGGTAATTGTAACCATATAATCATTGTATATTAATTATGTATGAGGATATCTTTTTATTTAAGGAGATAAGATTATAATACTACTGTTTATTTTTTAGCAGACGATTTAAAAAAAAGAGTTTTTCAAACAATATATTAATGAAGTTTACATTGAATATATAAATAATATGAAGTTTACAATGCTTTGTTTTTTGTGTTTTTAGTTTAGTTTTCACTCTTTAATGATCGATTTAGGTGAATAAATAAAGCGTTTCTTGGATATAAGTGCTTGAATCCATCATTAACATAATAAAATAATTGCAGTTATAAAAATCAAAATACTTAATTAATACAACTATATTTTAAATACGAATAAAACCAGCACAAATATTTACACCAGAAATGACCTTTAAACGGCCAACAAACGCGAAACCTAGTGTTGAAAATTTATCTGTATTAAATAGTTACGGTATCGGGAACTTTCATCCGAATTATGTGCTAAATGAAGACACCAGCGCAAACAGCGATCATGGCCGGTATAATTATAGTGTTAACCGGGTTTATGATGCAAGTCGCACAATACAATCAACCATTGCGAGACCGACGCACATAAATATACCAGCCACAATACAATCACATACTTATTTACCGGGTAAATATGCACATACTTATGAACCGATGAAATTACAGATTGCAATGCGCTCTGCCTACAATGTTTACAAACGCTTTCCAAGTCATGCGTTCATAAACCGTTGACCCTTTATATATTCGACCAAGTTGTGTACTCGCAGACTCTGTATTACTGGAACTTTAAATATTCTTACGGTTTTTGACATAATTATGATCGTGTTTTGCTCGGTAAGCTATTCAACCATATACTAAGACGTTTAAATACTGGAAACAAATCTCCAATTTATTATTTTAAAACATCTATTTAATAATAGAAGGGTGACGAAATAGGCCGTCTAATAAAAAGTAGAAACTGAATATTTATAGGAAAGCTGAAATATATAATAAATAGTTTACTCTATTTACTATTAAAGTAGGCGAATTAATATTTTAACATTTTCATGTTAACTATTTAAAAGTTTATATGTGGAAAAATGAGGCAGAAGTTTATTTTATTAACAATTAAAGTTGGCGAATTAATATTTTAGCATTTTAATGTTAACTATTTAAAATTTTACACAAGGAAAATGATAGAGAAGTTTATTTTATTAATCATTAAAGTAGGCGAATTAATATCTTAGCATTTTATTGTTAACTTTTTAAAAGTTTATATGAGGGAAAATGAGGCAGAAGTTTATTTCATTAATCATTAAAGTAGGCGAATAAATATTTTAGCATTTTTAATGTTAATTATTTAAAAGTTTATATGAGGGAAAATGAGCAGAAGTTTCTTTTATTTACTATTAAAGTAGGCGAATTGATATTTTAGAATTTTAATGTTAACTATTTAAAAGTTTATATGTGGAAAAATGAGGCATAAGTTTATTTTATTAACAATTAAAGTAGACGAATTAATATCTTAGCATTTTAATGTTAACTATTTAAAATTTTACATGAGGAAAAATGAGCCAGAAGTTTATTTTATTAATCATTAAAGTGAATGAATTAATATTTTATCGTTTTAATGTTAATTATTTAAAATTTTATATGAGGGAAATTGAAGCAGGTGTTATATTATTAATCATTAAAGTAGGCAAATTAATATTTTAGCATTTTAATGTTAACCATTTAAAAGTTTATATGAGGGAAAATGTGGCAGAAGTTTATTTTGTTAATAATTAAAGAAGGCGAATTAATATTTTAGCATTTTAATTTTAACTATTACAATTTTATATGAGCGAAAATGAGGTGGAAATTTATTTTATTTACTATTAAAGTAGGCGAATTAAAATTTAGCATTTTAATGTTAACTATTTAAAAGTTTATAATATGAGGACAAGTGCAGTAACTTGCCGAAAACAAAACATAAATGTATAAGATCATTAAGTTCACAAGGGAAATTATTGAATGATAACATAATTCGTATCAAATTCTTTTTTCCTTCTTTCCACGTTAGCCGGAAACCTTTACTTCGGAATGTCCTGAGACTATTACAGGAAAGTTTAACAAATAGTTTACCAACTAGCGGAGCGAAACCATTGCATTAAACACAATTACGGGACAATTATCGCGAGCACTAAGTGCCCTAAACACAATTAACCGATGTACCGGTGTTTGTCACGGAAATCGACTTACCTCGAGTCAACCCGAGTTAATGGCCGAACTAAGGATGATCTCTCCGGACATCTTGATTGGGCGCAGAATTATTTAGCAACCGGTCGTTGTCGTATGTTGCCAATTTACCGGATTGTGGGAGGGGTTGGAATGTAGTCGGATAGTATTGTTGTCCGGAACGTCTGGGTTTTGTTTTGTAAAATAGGTTATTCACATTGGTTATAGGTAAAAATAGAAGGTCTTAGTTTCGTGCAGAAGAACTGGTTGATATTAAAACAGTGGTTTAAATGAATGTACATACATGATTTCTTTTAAAATATGTTTAATAATTGTCAATACATTTTATAAAAATGTTGCAAGTTAGCTGTTATAAAGCATTACGAAAAACAAAAGTTAGTAGCTTAAACCATATTTACCGATTTTCTATTTTGGAGAAAAAAACTAGATTTTATATTGTAATTAATTGTTAACTATTAAATAATAATAAATATACCGGTTAAATTATATAACCGAGCACTAGTTTTTAAGTACCTAAGTGATCATTATAAAAACAACGCGTTAACACATCATATTCTCTATGTATGTAATTAACGGCTCCCTAACACAATATTACCAAACGCTTCACTAATAAAATCAAATATTGTTCGTCATATTTTAAAATTCAGATCAGCTGTTATATACTAGTATCTGAAACACCCGGGGTTGTTATAATTTTCTTTAAACATGGATTACATATTACAAAATAAAGACATCATTTTATATTCTTCAGTAAATACCTTCTGAAAAGTATAATACCGTCAATAAAGTATTATGTAATATTTTATTTATATTTTGGGGTAACCAATTTTGTCCCCTTAAAATGTACGGTGAAACATTTGTGCTTTACAAAATTTAAGTTTTATTACAGACAATCGATAAGTAGAGAAGCAATTTATTCTGCTTAAGACAATATATTCTCAATTCAGTTTTGTATTAAAAAGATAAGAAACATCAAACATAACATTATCGTAGAAATGGAGGCACCTAATTGTTAGTTTATAATGTGAATTTAATATCCCTTTTTTACAATAATCATACGAATTTCCCAAAAAAGTAAAAAAAAAAAAAATTTAAAAGCTACTATCGAATAAACAGTTTAGGGAAAAACATCTTGCAGTTTAATTAGATGTGATAGATATTTTCATGACTCTACCACATTTATTTCATTTTATCCTACCATTTTACCTTGTAGATTGTTGCCATAATATCACCTCCTATAAAAGCGAGTGGACATACGTACATACGTGAGGAACAAATAATATTTCACCCATCAGCTTGTAACCAGTTTGTAATACTTAAACAAAACCCAGCGTAGTATTTTGGGGTTATGTTTACAACTTCAATCATTATAATTTCTTGTGAAGTAGATTTTTTTTAAATATGAGTTATGTAAATAATGTAGGTATGCTATAATACATTATAAGATTTGCTTTGAGGTTATAAACTGTATGTAAATACAAACGATCATCAATATAAATGAGAGATATCTATTCGTTTAACTTCGGAAACATTCGTACATCTTCGTATAATACATAAACATATTTGATTAATAATTTCTTCACTATCATAACTTCTAAATCATTTGATCTATGAGTATGAAATAAAAAGCAATTAAAAGATACTATTTGTATCTTTCTTTAATATATATAATAACGTATATCAATTTTAAAAAATGTATCAAATAAGCCTACAGTTTTGCAATTTTTATAGTTGTACACATTTACCGAATTAAAAATACCCCATCAGCATAGTTAGGTAGGTCTAGATAAAGTCTGTTTTTTTAAATACTATTTTTTGTATTTCTGATGTGTATCTAATTAATCTGTTGTGATTTTTTACGGGGTCTTTCTAGTGTTTAAATAATTAGTTCACCCTTGGAGGCACAACAAACAAACAAATTAATAAGACGTTACGTGGAGTCGAGCAATGAAAATACAAAAAAATACTATTCACAAGAGAGAAGAGACTGAAAGTTGAATTGACGAGTTTAAAGATGTTCAGGACAGACTCGGCGAAGAGGAAAATCGGAATCAGACTGGAGGAAACTTTCGGGTCTGTTAAAGGAAATATTTTCATTTCCCGAGTTTCTCGAAATAAACTCCAAATCCCTCTTTGTAAAGTGAAAAAGTACTTACATAATATACACAACAGCATGAACCTGGTATTCGTTATAATGTACAATCGAAAAGGTTACAAGAATGGGAAAATCCAAAACAAGGAAAACTTTATCATATTGTTTTGTTTATATAGTTTGTCAAGTCAGGAAAGTCAAAATGAAAGGAAAATAATTTTAATACTTAGTTTGTTTTGTAAATTGTACAATTTCAGCAAGTTAAATTAGAGGTTGTTTATAAGAATGGGTTTACATAATAATATCTTTTACTACAGCGAGGAAAAAACTTGCAGTAATAGTAAGTAAAAACTTTTTGAGTTTTACGATTTTTTAAATCCAATAAATTCTGCGTGCTTCGCACGCCAATCTTCTTTCATGCGCACATATTTGGACACATTATACGTAATACATATAAATATACATATAAATTAAGATGGTAAATTATATTAAATGTAAAAATCAAATTAAGAAGCTTACGATACAGCATTATTTATAAAAAGTTTAAAAACACAATCATGACTTCAGCTTAGACCTACATCTACAAAAAATGCACTAAATAATAAATCTTAATGGAAATGCCACTGAAAATATCCTACATGCCAGTTTAGAAGTGTTAAATTGAACAGATGATTATGGACCCAAAAACAGAAGCTTCAATCATCTATGTATTTAGAAAAGGCAAATTTGTTTTCTGTTAGTACTAATTTTTCTTTGGAAATTTTCTACGTAATTTTATTAAAAATTGCAAACTATTTTAAAGGTTTTAAAATAAAATTGTGTTTAAAACTTAATTTTTAATGTTAGCATAGTAAATAAAAGTAGCTGATGTATGTTTTTTCTTAGCCTAAAATGTATTACATTATTTCGTTTCCCAGTAGTTATATCAATTCTGAAGCACTAACTTACCAATACTAAACATTTTATAATTTGTAATACAGAGCGTTCAACTCTACAGTTATATTGTTCTAGAGTCATTAATACTGCAAAGAACAATGACGGTGGTAAAAGTTTTGCTTTTCGAAGTAGAAATGCCACTGCAACCGATTAGTCGAAGGCCAAGGCTTGCAATGGAGGTTATTTGTCAATTAAAAAATACGTTATAACGTCAATGTGCTAAATCCGTGACGAGTTTTTTCCCTTAGCTATTGTTGAGAAGGTTCTGTTGAAGGCAACAAAGGCTCAATGACGTTCGGTTCTTATGAGAAATGTGAACGTTCAAGTCTTTAGCGATATCAAGGTCGATTGTTAGATGTGCTACTTTATCTAGGCATTAAGTAAAAACAAATAAAAACTTTTTCAATCCCAAATCACACCAAGCCAACGACAAAATGTAAAACAAACACAAACGAATGACTGCAGATTTAAATAAAAAGAAATTTGCTTTGAACCTGACCTTATCAGAATGCAACGTTACGGCATTGGATATATAATTTCTTGGTTCATTAGAAAATAAGGTCATCGTCAAGGTCTAGAACACTCGATACCTTATTAGTCGCCATACTTGTTATTAGATGCGGTTTTGCATAGCTAAATTAATGCTAGCAAGATTATCTACCCAATGTTCAAAGTGAAGGCTACGTACAAGCAATCTTTCCGGTACTATCTAAGAAAACTCTAAGTGGTGGAAGTTTTCTCTATAGCCAAATTTTGGAAGCTCAACTTTAAATTTTAAAACAGATTGTAATATTTGCATTACTTGAAGACTAATCTTAACCAGTCTCTGTCCAGTTAAACTTCTTAATCAGTGTCGTTAATAAAAATTATTTTAAACTTTTTCCACTTTGTTAATTCAGCAATAATGGTAAGTTTTTAATAAGACATAAGGAAATAAATATATATCTTAAAACAGTTTTTATCTTGAAATTTGTTTTGTTTTATAATTTGGCTGAATTTTAAATATTGCCAACTAAATGTATTCCACATTTTTTAACAAACGTTGTTTATTAAAATAAGATATTTGCTTGCATAAGTTTAATAAATAAATATTAGTAACGTGAAGGTAACAAATAGGAGAAATGTATAGAACCCCCCTCCCCTCCCCCAACGGTTTAACCAAAATCTTAATAATAACAACAAGTCTTTTACTATAAATAACAATGCATTAAATAAGTTATAGGCGCTCCATTAGGCCTAGTTTAAGTTTGCATTTTCTATTGTTTTCGTACAAATTATATAAATACTTCTGCCAGCACAGGCTGTTTCACAATTTTAGCTGCATTATTTTAGTGGATAAAATGGAAAGGGTTTTCAGCAACATTTTCTTTAATACTTTAAAAACCATACTTATCACTAAATTATAACATTTGCTTTGATATCCTTACAAACGAATTATTTATTTTGTGTTTGGTACAAAACTTTTATCCTCCCAAAATGTATAGTTATTTTTGTGTTTTCTAATAATTGAAA
Organism: Philaenus spumarius; assembly: GCA_018207615.1. Classification (NCBI taxonomy): domain Eukaryota; kingdom Metazoa; phylum Arthropoda; class Insecta; order Hemiptera; family Aphrophoridae; genus Philaenus; species Philaenus spumarius. Next base: position 226,874 of record JAGFPH010000103.1, read on the forward strand.
GAAGTAAAGAAGTTCTTGCTGAGATGTTGGATGCAGAAGGAAGACATGTGGGATTTGTTAAATTAATCTAAGACAGAACATATGAAGATGTCAGCTCCATAGGCGAGAAGAATGTTTAGAGAAATGAAACTAGGTTTTTACACTTTTAAACGTTTTTGCTCTACGAGTTTAT
>JAGFPH010000103.1:229538-252492 GCA_018207615.1 Philaenus spumarius
TCTATTGTGAAACGCTCTATTCCGTCACGCATTTTCTGAAACGCTCTGTTGTGAAACGCTCTATTCCGTCAATCATTTTCTGAAACGCTCTACTATATTTATTACACATGTGTATAGGCTATAGTAGCGTATTTTTAAAGTTTCAAAGATGGAAAAGTGCAAAAAGCTAATATTTTTATATAATAATGCATCTGAAATATATAAAATTAAAATTAAACACACAAAATAATTTTAGGTTAGGACTAGTCTGATGAACAAATACATGTTTTTTGAATAGTATATTTACATAAGTTACCATAGCAACCAATAAAAAAGTAACAGATAAAACCGTTGATTCGAATGTACAATCTTTAATAATTTTAGGTTAGGCCTAGACTGATGAACAAACACATGTTTCTTGAATGTATTTACATTTTGCACTTTGGAAATGTGTTTTATGTAGGATTTTTTAGCAAGCAACTAATGTCCATAATATATTTTATATTCATCAGAATATCGCCATAGAAGTTCGCACTTCTCCCGTGTAACTTGTGAGTTGTTTTTATTTTATGTAGGCCTATTTGTTTTAATACATTTTATTTGTCTTTCTTGTTGGCCTTTACTGTTATATAAAATATACTAGGGGCTCTGCTCCTGGACCCTTCGTGTCCCAACCCCGCCTCGGCCTTCGGCCTCAGATGGCTGCTTCGCTTCTCTCGCAGTTGGAAAATTCGCTAAAGAATCTCGTTAATCTTTGGCTCGTTTGTACATAGGTTTGTAAAATTATGAAACCCGGCTTAAATATATTAACAGTAATTACAAGATTAATAATTATAACCTCAAATACATGCATTAGAAAAGTGAGAGGCTTTCATAACGATTTTAGTCCTAGTTCTACTATCTTCTGCCAACTAAAGTTTAGAAACCAGACCTAAATATAGTAAACATTATTGCAGGATTAACATAACCTCAATACTATGTTTCAGAAGTGGCTTATATAACAAAATTGACTATTAGAGTGTATCCATCATTGCCAAGTTTACCTTTTATTTCACGAAATAAATTTGTTAAATCAGGCCCAATTTATTCTAATTCCAACTATCTAAAACACTATAAATTGGCTTGTTTGTAAACAACTGTTTTGATCGCTTTATTTACTATTTCGTTGTTATTTTGTAACCAACATGGCAACCCCATAAGACCCTATGTAAAACATTTTTAACTTTTAAATTAGATTTTCTGAAAAAATTGCGTTTTTACACGAAATACAACTATATGGGTGTACTTAAAAATCAAAACTACACCTAAATAAAAAATTTCTTTGAATTCGTTAGAGCCGTTTTCGAGATCCGCGACAGATACAAGAATTGCTCATTTAAAGTAATAGGATTATGTCATTCAATTTTAGCCAATAATATTTCACATTATAAAATATAAAATACGCTTATAAAGTAGGCCTACAGGCTATATTATTCTGCTTCGGTTCACTTTATGCTTATACATTGATTCCTTTTTACTTTAAAGTACTTGCGTGAGCGTCGCGAGGTACTTATATATATGTATTTATTATAAGAAGACATTATGAAATGACTTTGTTTCAACTGCATTTACTGTCTTGGATAATTTCGCCCTTCTCGTCTTACACCAACTTTAATTAGACGCGATTACGTAAAAACAAATTCAAACAAGAAAAGTTTTTTCTCACATCCACCGTAGGAAAACGATTTCAAGTATTTTTATGTAATTAATCGGGAAGGCCCAATTACAACACCTGTTATTAAGTTGTTATGTTCAAATTTAACGTCCAAGAATTTTCAATTCTGATGTAAAACAACTGGTTTTCAAGCAAGAAGAGTAAAAAAACAGCAATCTTCTAAAACAACCGGCGACATGCGGTTCGCAAGATATTTATAATAAGTCGAATCAAGCAGGAGAGCGTAATATAATCGTTTCAAGTAGGAGAGCGCTGTTTGTAAATCTTTCTGCAGTCCCGAATTGAATTTTAACTGCGGCTAAATTATATAGATAAATCCAAAAAGAACAACGATTTACAAGGCGTGGAAGTAAGACAAGAACAGAACAACGGAGAAAGGAGAGGGGGAAACAGTCCGTAGTTGTTGGCAATAAAACAACGAAATCCAGTCATGTAGAATTAAGACGTGGCGCTTCTGTCGATTTAAAAAAAAACTCGCTCTCGAAAATACTGGATTATGTTTTGTAAACTCTAACAATATCTATCATAGGTTATCAGAAAAACGGGACGTAATTTTAAATGATAATGTTACATATTTAAAGTTTGACCCGCACTTCCATTAGCCACTGATGAGTTTTAATAACTTATAGGTGGAAATCTTTTGCATTTTGCTAGCTTTTGCCTTGATACTTTAAATTGGTATGCTTTTTTAGACGACAAGGGGAAACCCCTGTGTGAACCACACGCCAACCCCGTTGGAACCTTCTACACACAATATCATGTTAGGACTAATAATAACCAAAAATCTAAGATGGCAAATAATGTTAAATGTTCAAATCAAATTATTTCGTGTATTTTACAACAGCAGTTATATTAAAGGTTAAAAGATCCAGCATGGCTCAGGTCTACACTTTAATAAAAACCTAACCTAAAAGTTAGAAATACAAATAATTGCTTGAAAGTTTAAAATCAGCTATTAATGGAAATATTGGAGCAAACAGCTGTTTTAACTGTTATTTCATTCACTTGGTTGTCATGGTAATAAATGTAAATACTGTAGCCTACATGTGTCCGTTCGTCAGTTTAGGCCTAACGTAAGATTTTTTCCGAATAAATTTACAAATATTTAATACAAAAATGTTTTTATCAAATTGAATTCTAGACTGCGTAGGGATAGTGTAGATTTTATTAGTAAACCTATTTTTTCAATCGGTTCGGTAGTTTCAGAGATTATCCCCCCCCCACCCCCCTACATACAAACAAACAAATTTTACCTATTTATGATAGTATATAGATAATTAAAGTTTGTATGTCTTGGGTGGTTGCAGTTTTACAATGACTGCGAACGTGAAGTGTAGATCAATTGTAAAAATATAACAAGCAAGTCCACTGCGTGGTTCGCACGCCAATCCTTTACCTACTCCACACTTATTTACACACCTTATACTCAAAATAGTAAATAAGTTAGTCTCTTAAAATAAAAGGACCGGATTTCCTTGTTTGTTTAGTGTAATTTATATTTTTAACGATAGCTATAATTTGTGCATAATATTAAATATCTAAATCAAATTATTAATTTACTATATATTAGGATTTATAATTGTTATTGATAGAAGTTAAATTTATTATTATCAATTATTTATTCCAAAATTGTCTATCAGTTATGTGTGAAATCAATACACGCGTATTTGGTAAATGAGTTTGATTAGTATTCTTGGAACATCGTTTATTGATTTAACTCATAAATGATGGCAATTGTCGGAATGATTAATAATAATATAATTATAATAAAGATTAAAATAAACCAGCATGACTTAGACATAGGCCAACTTAAAAAAAAAGTAATCTTAAAGTTGAAAGTTAGTTCAAAGTATAAAATCAGCCTTTGGGAAATTGTCTGCAATCTAGACTAGAGGTATTAAAGGAACCTGATTATTTATCAACACTGAAGTCTTATCAGCTGCATTAATGGGCAAATTCATATTTACAAATTATAGACCTAGTTTTGTTAATACATAATATATACACTTCCGTTTCCCCCTCAAACTTGATTCCATACAATTTAGATTGTTTAATACATAAGCATTAATGCATAGTGTACACTTAATTTGAGTACCGGTAACGAGTTCATGTATTAAGTATATCCTACGTAGAACTAATTATATTTAACTAAGAGATTTGTTTAAATCTCAATCTTAAATCCGTTGAACTCTTTTATGTATTAAATATTAGGTTGTATTGTAATAAAGTAATGATTTTTTGTTCTAATTTTGGGCCTAGCTTAATGTTGCAGTAAGATATTTCTTTATGTTGATAACGAGCAGGAGTAGGCCCACTCACATGATTTAATTAAGTAAATTACGTTTATTTATGTACATTGGTTTAATTTGACAACCGTTTATAACAATTTATTAAAGATTTACTTTGATTGATTTGCTTGATAGGCTGCACTAGCACTTGCATATAGAGTGTAAAACATTTAAATAACAGCTGTCATGTTAGTTAAATAGATTGTTAATAGGTGGCGCCTTTCATTAGAAACCGTATGAACTAACTAACAGCTGTCATGCTATTTAAACAGATTGTTAATTGATGGCGCCTTTCATCAGGGGACATATGAAGTATAACAACAGTTTTTTAAATAAATTTTTGTAATGAAAACATGAATTTCAAGCTGTTTGTCTATCTTGCGTCAATAGAGGTTAACATAAGCTTTAAAATGGTGCTTGAATAATTAATTTTGATAAGAAATTAAGGGAGTTCTTAGCGACAAAAAAAAAAAAACACCTTTGAGAAATAATATATAAAGATTGGTATATGGGTTAGAATTATTACAACTTTGCTTTATTAGCACGCTTTGTGTTGTACATTCATCTGAAAAAGAGAAATTTCATTTTACCAAGACTGACAGACAAACGAGTTAACCTGCTCAAGTTTTCCTTTTAAGTTACTAAACATAAAAGAAAATTTGCACATAAATTGTTTAAAATAGTATCTGCTGATAAAACATAAGGTTTGTTTATGCATAAATATGTAAACAAGAATTTGATTTCGCTTTAAAACGTGTTTTCATTCCTTCTTTCATTAAGTAAAATAATGGAATATGTAAAATATTAAGTTAAAACCAATGTAGAATTCATTCATTCTTCGCAGTCATACAAACACATCTCGGCTGGGAACATTCATCATCCCCGTTTATGAACATGTCTTACAATCGTGTCCGTTGTCGAAGTCCTGACGTACGATCCTTTATAAATCCTTTTGGCTCCATTTCAAATCCCCGGCAAAATATCAGACTGCACGGAAAGCGAATATACGCACCGCCGGATCCTATAACTCTAATGATGATATAATATTTTAATGTGTTTTTCACATCGACTGTACCGCGAGGTTCAGGGAGTGTACCGCGAGACTGGTTTTCTCGAGTCCTTGAATTTGAACCAGTAAAACATCCTTCTCATCCGTCTCCGGCTGGACCAATCGAGCGGCTCCATGGCCGACACTCCCCACCCCGCCTCGCCCCGGTCTATAACAAATATCTTTATAAGATTGTGATTTTCGATGAAGACGTTTTAAACCGAACAAAACATTTTCTGTACTTCGGAAAGTTGGCACGTGAACGGCGCTGGGGCTGGGATTTATAGTTTTACGAGAAATCTTTGATTTTCCGATAAACTTATTATTTTATAACGGTACTTCAAATAAAGTCTACAAAAATTCAAATGTAAATAAAACATTGACATTTTCTCATACAAGATCATCCGATAAAGCTAAACTATGCAAATTTTAAAAAGAGAAGATTTGAGGCATTCTTACAGGCTAACATAATAAATTATATCAAGCATGGTTGTACTTTTTGATGTAATTTTCAATATATTTCTGTTTGCGAAGCTGCTATTTTAGTTAACATTTTAAAAAGCAACAATATCACAAACTTTCTTATAACACATATTTTACTCCGTTTCGTAGATTGTTTGTTACCTTAAATATTATTGTTTGTCTTTTAATATGAGCTCAGGAAAAACTTTTTGTAGAAATACTTCACCGCACAGCTTATTCTAAAAGAAAACTATGTGCAGCCTACCTATTTTATATAACATTTACTGAACCCTATATAAGTCGTACGCCATACACTTTTAAACTACCTTAGCTTTTAAAGGGTTTTAAATAAACTCCTAAAAATGGATTACTTCTTTGTAAAAAAAAGGATTCATATTTTCGCCTATTTAATTGCATATAGAAAGTAAACTGTATGAATAAAGAATAATATTTTCTTAATGCAATAAAATTATGGCATTAAGAACACAATAATATAGTAAAACTGGCTATTATAAAGCTTACAATATTGGTAACTTACTGTGGTGGAAATTCTACGTTTAATTTGACAATGTATATTAAGTATTTAAATATTTTGTTGTTTTATAATTACTTGCAGTCACAAAAATACATTTGAAACTATTATCATTGTGTTTTAATGTATAGACACATTACAGAATATTATTTATTCAAACAATTACGTATTCGTATTCGTTATACAGGGTGGAACTAAGTTAGTGTTAAAAACTTTGGGAAATGGTTATATGGGTCAAAATAAATAGAAAATCAAGAATAATATTTTTTGGAAAAACGCTTCATTTTCCAAATATCCGCCATTTTGATTCTTTTACTAAATAATTAATATCTAGAGAACTGTTTAACCGATTGATTTCAAACTTGGCACGAAGTTTAACCTAACAAAGATCTATCTTAAGAAAAATAAGCGATTATATCCAAGCATGCATTTAAAAATGGCGGCTGTTTGAATATTTCAAACGTAAATTACTCAAAACCCGTACATTTTAACAAAAAAATATCAAGAAACTTTTTTTGCAGCCCTTTTGATTCCCTATCGGATGATTTAACTTTCAAAACAATCGGATGACGAATAGTTAAATTAAAGATAGTGACAGCAAATGTGCATACAATATTGTATTGTAGTATTTATTGTGTTGGTATAGGATGACGGGTTGAATAAACCAATTATTACACATAACTTAGCTATTATCCTTCATACGATTGTTTTAACAGTTACACCAACCGATAGGGAATCAAAAGGGCTAAAAAAAAGTGTCTTGACATTTTTTGTTAAATGTACGGGTTTTGAGTAATAATTTAGGTTTGAAATATTCAAACAGCCGCCATTTTGAAATGCATGATTGGATGTAATCGCTTATTTTTCTTAAGACAGAACATTATTAGGTTAAACTTCATGTCACGTTTGAACTCAATCGGTTAAACAGTTCTCTAGATATTAGTTATTTAGTAAAAGAAACAAAATGGCGGATATTTGGAAAATGAAGCGTTTTTAAAAAAAAAATGTTATTCTTGATTTTCTATTTATTTTGACCCATAGAACCATTTCCCGAAGTTTTTAACACTAACTTTATTCCACCCTGTATATGTAAGCTATATTTAAATAAAACCGTCAGTTTGTTTGTGGTAGGCTATTGCAAACAAAAGACAAAGACTCATTAAATTTAACAATTAAAAAAACGTACTTGTGTTTCCTCTAAAAGCAGGTGTTATATTAACAGGTAGCACTTCTCGCGAAATCTAACTAGGTAATAAACATCGCCGGACAAAAAAGTGTTTTAAATAACGACCGGGCCGGGAATTTTATGGGTCTAAATTAAACAATTTAAATTTTGCGGCTAATACGTCCGTAAGTGAGGATCGTAAAAAATGAAAAGAAGTTTGCACTTGCGAATAATCTGATGCTCTAAAAAGTGACCAAACCTGATCTTCCGATTACAGATATGTAAAGCAGTCTTCGCCGCTCCGACCTGCAGCGGGACAGGAATTATGGAGTACCCTGGCTACACGTGTATTAAAATAATTGCCGCCATTTTAATAATGAGACAGTTTAATTAGAGGAGTGATTATTTTTGTGAAGAAACTGAGAATAAATACAGTATAACTTACTTATACCGAGATAAAATACTTTGGTTGGGTGCGATTTACAACTCCCTACCTCTCTCTCTCTCTCACACACACACACATACTCGTACAAATACATCTGTCCCGTATCTTATTCTCCCGTACGTTGACTCCGTCAGAATTCCAAGACCATTCTTTACTTTGTATCCACAATCGGAGTTTCTTATTGTTATCACATTCCTTTCTGTTTTGTTAAAGTCTCCCAAACGATTTCTGAATGGTAATTTTAAATACAGTTATGTCGAAATAATTGTGTTGAATCTAAACTGTTTGTTTATTTTTACGTATAAGATAGGCTTCCGAGAAATTGCCGAGCAGTTTCCAACCACTCTGTAGTTTAAATACAGTAAAACTACCGTACTTTAAATTTAACAAACAGAAAAAAAACATTTTGTTGGATTTTATTTTCTAGTAACATTTATTTTTACAGGAACTAAAGATTGCATTTGTTTTATGATTTGATGAATTTATGCTATATTAATTGTTGCTTTTAGTGTTAAATATCAATTTAAGACTATAGTTATTACTTACCTTACAAAGACATTTTATTATTACACTTTTTACAATAGGCTACTAAATATTTGTATAAATCTTTGACAATTGAACATAGATAGGGGTAACCTATATTTTTAAATGTTTGAAAAATAGCCCTACAACAATGATAATTTTCTTTAGAACAAATGTAGGCCTATTATTTTACTTTCTCACTATACTACAGTGGACTATAGAGAAAGTATAGTGATCGCAAAAAAATCGATGTTGAGATTTTTGTGGACATATCCGTTTTGGGACCCCCTGAGTCCAAAAAAAGTGTTTTTTACAAAATGTCTGTCTTTATGACTGTCTGTATGTCTGTCTGTACATAAAGCAAGAGAGAAAACTATTCCATCGATTTCGAACAAATTTGCACCAAACATATCAATTAGGCCTGTATAGATGCACGAAAAAAGGTTTTGAACAATTTTGAAAAACAACCACCTTTTTGGCCAAAAATCCCCCAAAATATCAAGTATTTTTGTAAAACAATACGGCTCAAACGATTTTCATAAAATTTGGCTTATTTGTAGCCCTTAGTGTACAATACCATAAGAAGAAAACAGCATCTTTCTAAAATTCTTATTTAGCTAATAATAATAATAACAACAAATTTTTGGCGTTTTTTGGCCAAAAAGAGGGTTGTTTTTCAAAATTTTTCAAAACATTTTTCGTGCATCGTACAGGCTTTATTGACATGATTGGTGCAAATTTGTTCGAAATCGATCGAATAGTTTTAATAATAATATGTATTAGTTACTCTCCTACTTTAATGTATCCCCTCTCCTACTTTATCACGAAGTCACAGTTAATCTGTTTAATAATTTAAATATGTTTGTGAGAAAGTATGTGCCAGTTTCTGGTACTGTTTATTTATTTTAAGTCCGTATGGTCAATAATGATAAGGTATAAAATAATCAAATATAGTTAGGCGCGTATAAATCTTTCAAAACAAATTATATTACACATTCCTATTAATAGGCCTATAGGCCCTATAAGTGAAACATTTCGTTTATAACATACATAATAGATATTTAAATAATCGATTTCTCTTAAATACATTTAAGCCATCCAAGAGCATATTCAGTACATTTGATAGCCTTTAATGCTGTTGTGTTCTTTATGCAAATAAATCGGTACTTATTTCTACAGTTATATACAATCAAGCGATTATGTACGAAACGAACAATACTCGAATAAAAATACCTTATAAATTAAATCCAATCCTTGTTCATAATCGATCGGTCCGTTAACTTTCGAAACAAAGAACATAACAAGATCCACTTACACTCCAGCGTCCTGATTCTTCATCAGACTGTTACAATATCCTCTGTCCGTATCCTACTTGATCGAGGCAATTAAAATAACTTACCTGCCTTTATTTCCAATCGAACAATGTCAGAGCAAAAGTTACTGCCGGAAGCGATATTGCCACACTGGTATATCGATTAATCTAATATTGTATCGATACACTCCCAGGGAAGAAAGTTAGTGTAGCTGATTTCTTTCTTTGTTAGTACATTTATTTGATAGATAACATTTTGAAATGTGACACTATCGAAGTGTGCTGATCTTTCGTTCTTATTAAAACATTATAAGCGACGCCTTGAATGTATAAAGTTGTAATTGCACAGTGTTGACCAATACGTAATTGTACAGTCGGTGTTTAACTATTCGAATACCGTTTGCTTTGGTTCCGTCCCATCACCTATACAAAATATTTAGGGAAGTATTATGTCACTGAAGACTCTTAACTACATAGCTTATAGTTGGGTTAAATGTTAATTTTAAGTGAACATTTTTTTTTTAAATACATAGACTAAACCATAAATTCTATGAACTTTGACATTGGTACTTGAAACTTTTTCGTATTCTTACAGTGATTTCCTTAAATGTTTTAAAATTGTTGTTTATTTGAATACAAATTCCAACAATTAATTCGTTTATTTGTGTTGGAAAATACGTAATTGTACAGTTGGTGTTTAACCATTCGAATACCGTTTGCTTTGATTCCGTCCCATTGCCTATACAAAAACTTTAAGGAAGTATTACGTCACTGAAGGCTGTTAACTATTTAGCTTATAGTTTGGTTAAATGTTAATTTTAAGTGAACATTTTGAAAGAAATACATAGGCTAAACCATAAATTCTATGAACTTTGACATTGGTACTTGAAACTTTTTCGTATTCTTACAGTGATTTTTTAAAATTTTTTAAAAATTGTTGTTTATTTGAATACAAATTCCAACAAATAATTCGTTTAGGCTACTATTGGCTTTAAATAGTTGGATTTGTTTATTGTAAATAGTGCATCTCAGAAGATGGCAACATTGTTGTAGAAACGCGTATTATTTTTTGCAATTTCTCTTTAAGTTTCATCTTATTGAGTATAAATCTCATAATCCAAACGTAACGCTGATTTTTATTTTATATTTAACACATAAAAATAAAATATAAGTTATTCACTTTATATAATTGAATACAGAGGATAATAAATATATATTGTAGGCCTACAACAAGATTTTGAAGATGGTTTGTAGATAGTCTATATATAAACGAAAAACGGAATTTTTTTAATAGCCTACTACAAATAAAATAAAACTTAGATTGTCTAGGTAAACTGACGGAAACATTTAATACAACCAAGACTGCACATGTTTTAATTTAATATAATACAACTTTCAGAAATAGTAATAACAACAAATAAAATTAATAAATATATATACTTAATAATATAATATAAATCTACAAAATGTGTAAAGACATGAAAATTTTAATAGTAACAATTTATTTGAATATATTTTTAAAGTTTAAAATATATTATAAATAGATTTAAATATCTTTGTCATTTAATCTTTAAGCCACTGAATATTTATAGATACTGAGTATCGGAAGGTCTTTGTAGGCTACAGATGTTAAGAAGATATTCCACAGCTAAGTACGTAGTCTATAAAACAACTCTTAGATAAACCCTATGTTCCTTAACTACAACGTATAATATATAGCCAGCAAGATGAAGGTAAGGTCGGCAACTCCGACTATTGACATCTTAATAAAGGATTTGTTGGTAGACAGCGCGTGTGTCAGACAAAGACAGAGAACTCTATACAAAGCACATGAATATGTAAATATATAATTGTTCTTCAATGCGCGAATAAATATTCTTACTCGCGTGGGTTCGTCAGTGTAGCCAACGTTACCACCTCTACAGAATTCCGCTGTTAATTATCCCGATGCAGTCGAATATTAATTAAGTATATTAAGTTAGTCGAGGAAACGTTTTCTGTTTCTTGTAAAATGGCGTCCTTGGTCGTCTGACGAGTTCGGAGGCTGTTCACCTTGTTTGTTGTCACGACAGCGGAGATTATTAACAATTTGTTTTCAGTGTAGGTTATTTTCAAAATTACTCTGTGCAAAAAATCAATTAAATGTAAAAAAAATGTATGCACCACACGTTGGTGTCAACTGGATTTGTATACAATGTAAAAAGTCTTAATAGTAGTACTATCAGTAGACTCTATATGTTTATATTAACGATTTCATTGTTACAAGTATGCCTGGGTGCCATCCCTCTTGCTTTCTCCACATACGAAAGCCTATTGAATTATTTCTTTAAAATAAATTTGTAGCTACGTAAGGATTTAAGTTAGAAAAGTAAATACAATCTTAAATCTAAGATGTTAAATCATATGTACGATTAAAATTTCATTATTAATTTTTTTATGTATATCAGAGATATATATAAGAAGTAGCTGACCAGTGCGAACATGTAGCCAGTACTTACCTGATTTATACATTGATTTAATTAAATAAATTACGTTTATTTATTTACGTTGGTTTAATTTGATTGAATTGCGTGATAAATTAATTACACTTGCATACATAATGTAAACAATTCATCTAACAGCAGTCATGTTAGTTAAACAGATGGCACCTCTAATTAGGAACCATATAAAGTATAATATAAAAGTTTTTTTAAATCAATTTTTGTAATGAAAACATGAATTTTAAGCTGTTTGTCTATTTTTCGTGAATAGCGGGGGACATAGGCTAAATTTTAAAATGATGCTCTAAATAATCTTGAAGAATTAAATGAGAAATAATATATTGGGATCATTATGACTTATGCCTGCACAACTCTAACCTGAAAATTAGCTTAAAAGTATAAAATCAGCTAAGAAATATAGCCTACATGGATATTTATAGATGTACTGTATTTGAGAAGAAAGCTGATTTTTATAAAAAAACACCTGAACTTGATCAATAAGATGAGCTATTTATTTTAAATGTACAAATATAAATTTTCTAAACTTTATACAAACGAAGAATTACCTCTAAATTATTTGTAATTTGCGGTATTTCTCGCATCAATTTCAGGCCCATTAGATTGAAACATAAAACACAAAACATCATTTTACGTAACAGTTCAAATTGTGTATGTGATTATAAGTAAAATTTTATGTAAGCAGCCAATTACAACCTAATGATCATGAAAATTTTAAATAATTAATTATACATTTAACAAAATTTAAGTTGGTGCAAAGTTCATTATATTGTATGCGATTTACCCATGAAGGCGTTTTCTTGTTTCTTAACCAATGCTTTGTTATCATGTCATCAATTTAACTACATATCTTCAAATTTAAAAAAACTAAATTAAAGGTTTCACTTAGACTTAGACAAATTCAAAGTTCATAAAAAACACTTAGGAAAGTTTTGAACGCTTAATTGTGGGCTTCTTCGGTATCATCAGATTTTTTTAACATGATTTTATTTATAAATAAATATTGAGCCTGACTTGTGAGAAGAAATACTCGATAGAATAAACTTTGAACACAAAATGAGTCACAACTAATACTTATAGTTAGACTATTAGCTCATGCATCACTGAAGATGGCGACTTTGTCGTTGAAACGCGTTTGAGTTAATAATCGTATTAGTTGTGCGATTTTGTGTTCAAAGTTTATTCAATCAACAATGATTTTATTTATTTAATTTTGTTTATTTTTATCCGTAGTAAATATAAGCAACCCATCCTAAGATTTTCCAGGAAAGTAAGAACTTCCAAAGAATAATAGAATTTATGTTTTGACAATTATTTTGCTGTTTTAGAAAAAATTGTACCATTGTACGTTGCAATCTACGGTATCCCCATGATCAGATAAAAACTGTTATTGTAATACAACGAAGGCCCAATAGATGGATTTATGTTCTCGCTGACGTTTTGTCGATATTTTAATGAAAACATTTCTTTTGATTACTGGTTCACAGAACAGAAACTGGGGGCTTTTTTCAAAGCTTTCCAGTTTTTCATTCGATATACACTACAGACAAAACGTACCCACTGTTATTCTTTAGACTCTGTTATATTGTACTTTTGTACCTTGTTTATTTATTTTTCCTATTCAACTAGTATTTATTTGTGAATTTATTTATTCATTAAGTGATTTTGACTAGTGCGTAAGCATTATTTATAAAAATAATATCCCTAACAAATATCTATAGTGAAAATTCATTAACAAAATTTACGTTGCACGTTATTAATTGTGTAGCTTACGGATGCGTAATTGATAACGGTGGCTTTGATATTTGAAAGCGTTTGTTTGAAAATTGTTGTTTTGTTTTGTTCCGAGTTCTTTTCAACAATTAATGCTCTCAATTTTCATTCTTAGTAATATGTAAACATAATATTAAAGAAAATGTATAGTATAGCTTCAAAATATTTACTTCATATTTTAAAGAGTTATGAATGGCTGTTCAAATATTTAGTTATCTCTACAATGTTAGCCTCTCTAACACAAGATAGTGACAATTACTCTTTATTTTCTAATTTGTTTATTTCGGTAAGTTTTACGATCAAAACACAAACTAACCTATAGACTTTGATGTAGGTAGTCTATTGACCGCACAATGTGGACTAGACCAGCTTTCTTGTAATTAGCACCGTCTATGTATACCAGGCCACCGTGTGATATCCTGAAACGCCAAATACGTAGTGCGACTTCATCCCGCCACCAGACTCTAGTGTTACTATTTTACACAATTCTCTGTCTATAACACTACACGTCAATGAACATTTCTGATAAGATTTTATTTAAGTATGCGAAAGCTTTCTATTTTCAATTAGATTACCATTTTTTAAAGTAGGCGAAAAATTGTATACGCTAAGTCAACTAATTATAATATCTTGGAAAACTTTCAACCCAATGACGACACACAAGGTTCATCCTTGCATCTAAATGTCAAAACATTACCATGTTTATAAACAACTTAAATGAATTTAAATGTTATTAATAATGATTCAACATGTTTTACAACGCTTATAAATGTTACTCTAGGATTAAGCGCAAGTAATATGTGCGTATATTTCCTCAGTAGGTTAAGCTGTTTTAATCCGAAGCTACTGACAAAATAAACAGCAAAACCACTACAAAACTATAATCCACATATTAATCGCTGCAAGACATTTCACGATATTTACGTGAATATAAAATATGTATTTTAATTTATATTTCTTTCACGTAAAAATAGTTGAATTGAAGAGAAAGTGTTCACATTATATATCAGTTTCGCTTAGTTAAGTACGAATTTCTCTTAGTATGTGTGTGTATGTGAAGAGCATATTAATAGACTAACTAAAGTTTAAATACTTATGGACGTAGTATACGTTTCTTTAATCCTCAAAAATCTTTACTAAATTTAATCTATTTAATGAAATTACTAATTGTTAAATAAAGGAAACCTGATGATATTTTGTAAAGTTTTAAAATATGTTATATTACATAAACATGCATGGTAGAAAAAACAAAAGAAAAGCTCTACAATTGCTTTAAAAGTAAATACACAAATTGCAGCAAGATCTAGCGGCAAACCAACAATTGAATAACATTTTTGTATAGAAATCTAGCTGCATTTACATTTAAATTTTACATTAATTTTATTAATTTCGTTTTAGTTTTATATGTATTGCAAATAGTATTGTCATATTTTGCTATATTTATACTTTTATTAAGAAAAGTTTAAATAATATAAACATACCTTCTGGAAATAATTAATATACATAAAAAAACAATATGTACGTACTTTAAACAGTTCGAAACATTTAAGAAAGTACTCCGTAACTCATATCTTATTCTACTTATGGACATATTAAAACTTTTATGACGGATTGGTTGTTAGAGCAGAGCGAAAAAATAGGGTATCGTAACCTGTTCATCCCACCGTTAAAATCTCTTTTAAAAGGCTAAAATGCCTTTTTCTATAAACAATGTTACGCATCTATTTTCTGCATGTTTTGTTGGAAATTAATTTAAATATTACGCAAGCAATTATATTACTAGCGTTTTCAATTATTTTTAACAGATTTTTCAATAGAACCTCTGTCTGTTAACAGGTGCAAACGGCCTCCGCAGGAGAGGAAGACAGACGTACACCCGCTACCAAACCCTAGAGCTTGAGAAGGAGTTCCACACGAACCACTATCTGACAAGGAGACGACGTATAGAAATGGCGCACGCCCTCTGTCTAACAGAACGACAAATAAAAATATGGTTCCAGAATCGTCGAATGAAACTCAAGAAAGAGATACAAGCCATCAAAGAGTTAAACGAACAGGAGAAACAAGCGCAGGCGCAGAAAGCGGCGGCGATAGCGGCTCAGCAAGCCCAGCAAGACCATTAACAATACAAAAGTCAAAACTTTTATGTTTTATAACATTTTTTATTGTGATTTATTTTTTTGGGGGGTTCGTATTTTTATTCTATAAGGGGTAACTTGTTGTGTATGTGTGTGTGTGAGTGCAGTGGATTGGCGTTCCTATCTGGTGCTCCTCTTGGATATAACTTGGAGCCTATTCTATTAGAGTCAAAGATGGGATCTGCTATTCCAAGGTAGGAAACTGTTATTCATTTACTAAAATTTTGTTGATATAAACATTTTTTGTTTGTTTAAGTTATTTTATGTTTTAGCAATTAATAATTAATGTCTTAAGTATTCAACGATGTAAATTTTAAACTAGTATGAATTGCTGTAAATTATTTTTTATAAAAGTTAAATACATTGATAAATTGATATTTAATGTACGATTTATTTCTCTGCTACCAGATTAATAGTTACTTTAAATATTTCAAAAACACTATTTTCTACCCTAATAGAATGATTTCACGAATCAGCCATATGAAACATGAGTGTTTATTTCATACTACAAAAGAAAATATAAAAATAGTTTTGCATTCGAGTTTTGGCTAGTGAAACGTTTCTACCCAGCCTTTAATTTCAATGATGGAATCGCTCTTGTGAAATATAATTCAAGGTGCATATTTAATGGGTGTCTTTTTCTGTAATTTGAACAAAAATTAGTTAAAAATTGCACCAAATTTTATTTTTTAAATTTGTTTGAAACCATTTTTCCATATTCAACTACATTTAACTGCATATTTAAAGAACAATAAAGTAAAAGGAAATCAATATTAAAATCTGCAACAAATGACTAATCAATATAGTTTAATAAAGGTATTGGTATAACAAAGCCTAGTGACATTTTAATCATCCTACAGTACGATTTGTTTGAACAGCTGTCCTAAATTAATCATCAGCTTGATTTTAAGGATTAAAGACAAAGAGATATTCCCGGTACCAACAACTACACATATATCCTGTTATAAAATCCCACATGTATTCTGTCTCTCTGAGTACATGTGTGTTAAATGTGTATTTTTAATTACAGTAATGAAATGCAAATGCGTTCTAGTTGAAGTAGGACTTATGTTGGCTGATAACAATCATTGCATTTAATTCATTAACTTGTTTTATTTAAAACAATTTAATTAGAATAGTTCATTTAAAACGCATTAAATTAAGCTTGGTTTTATTTTAAAATAAATAATTAGTGTTAATTCATTTAATAGTAATATATTCGTTTGGGTGAAAGATGGATGAGTTTGGAAATTTGTCAACTAACATAACATGTCTGTTTCTTTCATAACGTGTTAAAAAAAACTCAACTGAAATTTTCTTCTTTATTTTTTCTTATGAACTCAAAACAAATCAATTAAACGTTAAAAAGAGTTTGTGTGCTACAAAACGTAGAACTTTTTGTATTACATTAGGAGAATCTAAATTTGTTTTAAAGTAGGACAACTACTCTTCAGTATTAAATTAAAGTAGGTGAAATAATTATCAGGTTATGACACTTCCTTGTGTTAATATATGTATTTTTTTATATATTTTGTTTAGTAAGAGTTTCTGCAGAACATATCATTATACTTGTCAAAATTATAATATATAGTGGGAGAGTTGATTTTTGCTTACATGTTTTAAGAGTTATCAAATACAATGTGTTTAGTGAAAATATCCATGAAATATTCAATGGAAATAGAACACGGTTAAAATGTAGAAAAGCAATAACTAAAATTAACTGTAAACCACATTGGTCGGTAAAATATAAATAAAATGGTAAGTGCAATGAGTTTTAAAATTATTTAGAACATATAAAAAACAATGTTTGGGACAAAAAACTATAAAAGGTAATCAGGACGCCTACTTTAATGGTTAAATTGTAGCAAAACGTCTATTAAAAAATACCCCCAAACAACGGTTTTGCAAAATACAATGTGGAAACAATCAATTTTTTTATTATATATGGGTGATCGTAAAGGTAATATTTGTGACAACACCCTAGATACCTATATATTGTAAATAGAAATACAATAATGGTTAAACAACATTGAATAAAATTGGATGTACTTGTAGTGTATAAAATATTAATATAATCAAAAACTCCCTAATTCAAGATATTTTAAAATAATCTATGTACTTTTTGATAAGAACTAAGTCATAGCTTTTCTGTATTTCTTCTGCCTTTTTATGAATTACTAGGGGAAACACCTACTTGCTCCTCACGCCAACCCCGTTGGAACCTTCCATACACATAATCATGTGATGTGTTCTTTATAATAAAGGTGTAGGATTAAATAACCCCAAAGCTACGATGGTTAAAATGGTTAAGCAAAGCTAAATAATGTTAAATGTTCAAATCAAATTATTTCGTATATTTTATAACAGCAGTTATAATAAAGGTTAAAAGAACCAGCAAGTCTCATGTCCTACACTAGGTCAAAACACCTAACCTAAAAGTTATAAATACAAATTGTTACTTCAAAATGTGAAATCAGTTGTTAATGGAAATATTAGAGCAGACAGCTGTTTTATCTGGTATTTTATTCAATTGCTTGCTATGGTAATTCATCAGTATAGGCCTAACCTAAGAATTTTTCTACCAAATTTACAAATATTGAAAAAATGTTTATCAAAATGAATTATAGTCTATAGCCTATGTTACTCAAGGATAGTGTAGCTTTTTATTAGTAAAACTATTTTTTCAATCGGTTGAGCAGTTCCAGAGATTACCCACTAAATACATACAAACAAACAAACAAAACAATGTTACCTCTTTATAATATTAGTTTAGATTTGTGTTTGATTTTACAGACCTAGAGCTAGTATTTCAAAGTTAGTAAGCATAGTTTTTCTGAATAATTAAATCACATCTGCTCAGCCTTCAAAGCTTGTTCTTACTGTTTTTATAGTCTCTTGATACCAATAGGTCGTACTCCCTTAACTTGACGTATTGTTTTTAAGTACATATGTTATTGAAATGTCCCACAGAATTAACAGAAATAAAATTCACTAATAATCATAATTCATTATCTTAAACAGGAAATGATTCTGTTCGCGCAACGAAATAGGTAGTCTTTAAAAAGGAAGGTAGTGAATATCGCAACCACAAATGACAGTATTTGTCTCAAATGAGTATAAATATTTTATGAAAGAATGGAACTAAATCCCTGCAAATTTTATCGCAGATTTGCCCGCACTGATCTTAAACTCGTATTACTCAAGCTGTTATTTTCTTCTCAACATAGCTTGTATTGTAAGAAACCGCAAAGTTTATAAAAATAAACTTATCATGTTTAGGATCAATGTTAAGGTAGGCCAGGTAGAAAGAGAGGGTAATGATAGCTTTTACTGCAAGCTTCGGAAACGCACGATTCCCCTCTGTGATGTCTTAATAAGCACAAAACCGCCTCAAGGCCTTTGTCTCTACGCGAGCCCTATCCCTGTATGGCGGTAGACATTGTCATAGTTTCGTGAAAATACCAACTTGTGGTGGCGAACAGATTTGGGAAGATGAAAAAGGTGTAATTGTAATTTAAATATGTAAAGAAAAGGATAGAAAATAGGACTATATGTAAAAACGAAAACAGATATAAATAAACGGTACCAGAAACTGGCACATACTTTCTCACAAACATATTTAAATTACTAAACAGATTCACTGTGACTTCATAATTGTATTAAATTAGGAGAGGGGATGCATTAAAGTTGGAGAGTAACTAATAAATATTACTATTATTAGCTATAGAGAAAACTATCGATTGATTTCGAACAAATGTGCACCAAACAAGTCAATTAGGCCTGTATGGATGCACGAAAAATGTTTTTGAAAAAAATTGAAAAACAACCCCCTTTT
Source organism: Philaenus spumarius (assembly GCA_018207615.1). Lineage (NCBI taxonomy): Eukaryota > Metazoa > Arthropoda > Insecta > Hemiptera > Aphrophoridae > Philaenus > Philaenus spumarius. The sequence continues at coordinate 249,250 of JAGFPH010000103.1, forward strand.
TGGCCAAAATCCCCAAAAATCAGTTATTATTATTATTATTAGCTAAACGAGAATTTTTAGAAAGATGCTGCTTTCTTCATATGGTATTGTACACTAAAGGCTACAAATAAGCCAAATTTTATGAAAATCGTTTGAGCCGTATTTTTGTTCAAAAATACTTGATATTTTGGGGGATTTTGGCCAAAAAGGTGGTTGTTTTTCAAAATTTTTCAAAACCTTTTTTTGTGCATCTATACAGGCCTAATTGATATGTTTGGTGCAAATTTGTTCGAAATCGATTGAATAGTGTTCTTTCTAGCTTTGTATACACTCAGACAGACGTTTTGTAAAACCCACTTTTTTGGACTCAGGGGGTCCCAAAATGGATATTTTTTAGAAAAATCTCAACATTAATTTTTTTGCGTTCACTATACTTTCTCTATGCTATATTTAGTGTAGTGAGAAAGTAAAAATTAATAAATTAAAACTTACATTTTACTATTAACGCAGACGATGTTTTTACTCTCTACTTTTTACTTTCCTTACCCTATACTAGGCAAGGTAAGTATTGCGATCGACCCAAAAATTCGATGTCGAGTTTTCATAATATCTTTACGTTTCAAGGCCCCCTGAGTCCAAAAAATGCATTTTTGGCAATTGGTCTGTCTGTGTGTCTGTGTGTCTGTGTGTGTATGTGTGTGTCCGGAGTGCACAGGGCAAACGGCTGGACGGATCGAACTGAAATTTACAGGATATCTTCAAACATGTAAACAATTAAACCCATGTAAATTTGAAGCAAATCGGAGGTGGTGTCAAAAAAATTAAATTTATGTCTAATAAATATTACTAAAATATTAAAAAATAATTTAAAAAAATATTTTATCTATTTTAAAATGGTTCATTTTGGTTTGTGTTAAAAATGGATTAATGGAGAAATGGACTTAGTCACTATCATAATTATAAACACATGGCTGCAATTGTTTACGCAATGTGTTTAATATTTCGTTTTAATTATGTTATATACACAAATATTGTTGTACACAGTATTAACTCAAATAAATGCATAAAAATAAAACGAAACTAAAATATTTTAACAAACACAATCTGTGAGCATCATACAACCAGTGCGTAGCAGTCACCACTTTCTTCTCGCAAGTTTGTGTACCAGGACCAAATCGCAAATTTATTTTGTTCGGTTAAATCTCATCACACTTCCTTGTTCTGTTTCTGAGGTCATTGTTTTTAAAGTACTAGACTGACGCGTGCCTTATCAGAAATATGTGTTTTATCTCCTCCAGTCTGTTATCACAATTAAAATGACAATACCTATGAGATCATGTACCCAAGAATTTATATAGCTGTCCGATCCGGCTTTGCATGGATAGACAAATCAAAGTTAAATGTTGTTAACAAAAAAAATATATCAATAAATATATTACACTATGTATTTCTTATGGGAATTTTTAGTAACTTTGACCCCCCCAAAACACCCTCTAAAATTACGAACTTTTTGAAAGCCTTTCTTAGCGAGCATCTAGGAACCTAGAGAAAGCTACATACCAAATTTCATTCCAATCCGTTTGGTGCTTTTTTTTAGTAACTTTGAAACCCCCAAACCTCCCCTAAAATTTATCTATATATATTAAAAGAATTTGGTCAAAACCTATTTCCAATCGCCCAGCCTCTCCTAATGGACCGATTTTGATGATTTTTGTTTTAAAATGTGTCTTATTACCTGTAGATATGTCATCAAGCATTTACCGAAGTCCTAGGACATTAGGGCTACGCCCCAGTGGCCCTCAAAGTTTCAATGTTAATCTTATGGAAGGTCAATCTTAAGGAAGAAGAAGAAATATTTCTTTTGATTTTATCAAGGACACAAAAACAGCTGTTCGTATGAAAAGCTTAAAACAGCTGATTTTGATCAACAACTGATTTGGATCAAATCAGTATCAAATGTAGTATTACCTTTTTGAGGTTACATTGACAAACTAAAAACAAACACAAACAAAAATCAACGAAAAATGCTAACTATATTTTAATTCAATTCAAACATTGGTTGTTACAAACCTATTATATATAAAACAGCTAATTTGGATCAAAAACTGAACATAATCATTCACAGATATGTCAAGTCTTATATATTATCATCCGTTCAGCCTCTATTCACCCGAGAAGGATCCCCGGTATACAATCCTTCAAATTTCCCATGTTAATCTTATGGAGATAATGTTTAATGAGTTTGAGTCAGCTGCCAAATAAAACAGCTAATTTATGCTCGGTCACCTATGTACAAACGAGCAAAATATTAACGAGATTCTTTATCGAATTTTCCACCTGCGAGCGAAGCGAAGCAGCCATCTGAGGCCGAAGGCCGAGCCGGGGTTGGGACGCGGAGCGTCCAGGGGCAGAGCCCCTAGTAATTTTTTGAAAACCTTTCTTAGCGAGCACCTAGGGCCCTAGAGGAAGCTACATACCAAATTTCGTTCCAATCCTTTCAGTAGTTTTTGAGATTTCGTGATAAGTCAGTGAGTAAGTGAGTGGTATTTGGCTTTTATATTATATATAGATGAACCCTCTTGTTTATATATTTCATCTTATAAATAAGTAAAACATTCTATCTAGGTAATAAGATAAGATCATCTTGTATAAATTGCTAAAATAACAATGTTGATCATTAGGTTGGTAAAGACAGTGATACATTTAACCTCCATTGAGCGTGTGCTATGCAAACCTCTCAACGACATATTCCATACAGTTATTTATATAAAGAACGACTACTTTTTATTACAAGGTACTTAAGGTAGGCCAGTTTAATTTGTCCTAGAAACAAAATTTTTGAAAGCCCAGAAAAACTGGGCATAAAATTATAAACAAAGGTGTAATATAGATATGCAATTACATTTTATTATCTATGACCTTAAGGGTCTTATGGTCTTAAGGGTCAATAAATATATTACACTATGTATTTCTTATGGGGATGTTTAGTAACTTTGACCCCCCAAACCCCTCTAAAATTTCGAATTTTTTGAAAACCTTTCTCATCGAGCATCTAGGACCCTAGAAGAAGCTACATACCAAATTTCATTCCAATCCGTTCGGTAGTTTTTTTAGTATCTTTGACCCCCAAACCCTCCTAAAATTTCGAATTTTTTAAAAACCTTTCGTAGCGATCATCTGAGGCCCTAGAGGAAGCTACATACCAAATTTAATTCAAATCCGTTTGATACTTTTGGAGAAATCGGGATTTAGTAACTTTGACTT
>JAGFPH010000103.1:252592-267467 GCA_018207615.1 Philaenus spumarius
TTTACCCCCCAAACCCCCCTAAAATTTCGAATTTTTTTAAAACCTTTGTTAGTGAGCTCTTATGGCTCTAGCGAAAGCTACATACCAAATTTCGTTCCAATCCGTTCAGTAGTTTTGAAGAAATCGTGATGAGTCAGTGAGTGAGTGGTGTTTGGATTTTATATATATATATATATTAAGATTAAGGTTTTTGTCAAAATTGCCTTGTCAGTTATGTTCCACCGGCAAGGTTGATGCTGTGTGAATGAAGTTCTCTAGTTTGTCAGTTACTGATTTAGTCTGAAAGTATTGTTTAGTAGGCCTAAGTAATTTGATCGTTTGTGGACTCGCCTACTTTCACATAGTCAAACTTTTCCCTTTGTTGTATTTTTTCGTCAACGTTTTGTAATATGAATTATACAACTGATCCCATATTTTTACTCTATCTCCAAATCACTCAAATCATCAAAATTAATGTAAATTTATTATTGTTCAGTATGCGCCTGTTTCTGGTTTAGTAAAACATAATTAATTGTAGGTAGTGTTTATTTGTTGTCTCCTAGTATCTTATACATCAGAGTTGAACAAACCCTAGGTCACTGTTTTCGTCCAAATAGTTAAGCCATTCTTGAGGCTACACCTCATTTTGTATAGTAAATAAAAATTAAAAAAATATGTTTATAAACTGCTTTTTTGTAAACTTTGATTACAATATTTAGATCACTTTTCGTTTTTTCTAGGATTCGTTTCTTTCAACAATAAGTTAATCATTACAAATCTTCAAAATTTATTTTGAACACTGCTAAAGGCGCCACCACACTCCCTGAAACAAAAGAACAATGAGTAATATTATTCCACCTATGCTTGAACAAAAATGTTTAAATTGGGTTAAACTTACTTGACATACTTGCATTTATCGATTTGCGTTTTTAAAACTTTTATCGATTGTAAATTTAAAATAAATTTACTTTCAAAATAAACGTACAGATAAAATACAAAGTAATTTTAAATGATTTCTCAACTTCATTAGTCTTCCAACGCGGTGCAAATTCAAATTTTAGCTATTTCTAACCATCACTGAATAATATTTTAGTTGGTACGAATGCATACTTGGGATCGGAGTTGTGCATAAATTGGATCATGCGAGGATTCTATGTAAAGTAGTGAGCGGTGAGCGGCAACAGGGGGTTTCGGAATACATTACTTCTCTCGTTGCTTGATTGAGTTTTCTACTATAGTTACCTTTCTGAAAGAATGCTTTGAAATCCTTATTGTTAAGTGATATTTTACAATAACAATTCATGATTCAGAATTGTTATTGTTTCTATCGTGTGTCGTTCTACGTGTCAATGCCTCGTATACTTATATGCAAAAGTTTTTACTAAACCCAAATGCAGAACTAAACATAAATGTGCAAACGAAGACAAGTGTTTCTTTCCAGCAGAGTTCTAAAAATCCAATAATAGAGTTCAGTAAAGTTCTCTTATATTTGTATTCTTATGTACGACGAATTAGGTGTGATACGTATCCTTCCTCCAGCTACTGCTTTTAGAGGTATCTTCTGCCTCATTAATTATGAGGTTAGCTGAAAAGTATACTCAAGGCTTTTTATAAGTCTTTTGGACTTTTTACTCCAGCTAAATCATATGTTTGTAAAACCGCTACTGAAACAACAAAGCATCAATAAACTGTGTCTGTGGATTCTTGGCATATCCTCAATTGTTTTTGTTTTTTTCTATTTGAAAATCCATGCTTTAATAAATGTATTTCCATAGTAAAACGCAAATTATTTACTAAAACTGTTGATAGAGGAAAAATTTTGTCTGTGTTACGGGAAGAAAGTATCTTAGTCTCCCAAAAGAAAACATTTCCTTCGGGGCGACAAATTGATACTTTCCCCTCTTAAGACACAAACAATTACTGTAAGCTATATCCCGTTTATACACAATTTACGCCGACTCAATCTGCGTAAACATAATTATCTGACATGTAATTATTATTTTCATCTGTAGCCTCAAATGCCAGATGCCACCTTACAATACGTTTAAATATATCCCTCCCTGTAAGTTTGTTTAACTGTAATCCAGAACACGACGCTTAGTTTGTAGATTTAGTGAAAATAATATTTAAAACCAGAAAACACTTAGACTATATAAGTTCATGTTTTGTATTTTGAACCAATTTAAAACGTGTTTGAATACAATTTATTAGTGTATTGTTTCTGAAGAATGTTTGTCGAGTTTCAATCTTACTTGTAACCAGTAATAAAAACTGGAAACGGTTAATTTGATGAAAAGAGGATAATGCTCACTTACTTGTGGCCAGTACTAAACACTGGTAGCGGTTAATTTGATGAAAAGAGGATGATGCTCACTTACTTGTGGCCAGTACTAAACACTGGAAACGGTTAACTTGAAAAAAAGAGGATAATGCTCACGGGGATGGGTGGACTACTATCAAAATTTATTTTTGGATTTACTACATCAATCAACAAAATATATACAAAAACTATTGAAAATCTTTCGGATCAATATAGCCTAGCTAACGTACTGTAATACAGATCGTTAGCAAACTAAGGACATTCATCTGGCACTAAATGTGTAGTTTATAATACAAAATTTAATAATTATAAATATTAGTCCCATGCATAATTTTTGATGGACAAATGATCTGGTTCACAATACAGTAAAACATACTATTTTATTACGTTCAAACCATGTAAATAGTAAAGTTAGCATAGAACTAAAATTACATCTAAAAATCGGCTTTCACAATTGACTGATTTCAGCACGCCGACAACTCGCTCAACGCTTTTTATGTTGGGCTAGGTTAGCTTCGAAGGATAATTGGCATAAGACGAAGACAAAGTGCGCCTATATTTCACTGTCGGCTGGGTTCAATAATATCTTTATTTTATTGTTAATTTATTACAAAAGAAACAAGCATTTCATAAGTTGTGCGTTAGAGGCGTAATGCGGCCTTATGTTCTATTGTAATTAAGTTGTTTTACACCGTGTAAGAGTGGGCAGAAACTTACTTGTTTTGAGAATTAATTTCCAATACGTTATTACTGGATGACGTCATCTATTGTCTACATAATGGTGAAGCGAATTGATCTTATGCATGAGTGCAGTATTAAAGTAGGAGAATAATTGGGACAAAGTCTGAACACTTAATGTAGGTGATCCAATAGTGAAAAATTTAAGTAGGTTAATAATAGTAAAACTATTCGTAATATAAGCATGATATAAAATTATCTGATAGCTTTGAGTTTAAAGTAGGAGAATAATTTAAAAATTTTAATAGAAGATTAAATTACATAAAGTTTTTCATATCATCATGTTTTTTTAGTAAAACAAGGATGATTTAATTTTATAAATGACAAATAAATTGGTTTTAACAGTTGAACTCTATTAGAAGTAATTAACTGATATAAACACGTTCCGAACTATCCGTAAATTGGCTTGAAAATAAATAATAGCAAGTTGCTTATGAATAATGGATTTATTTAATTGCCATAAAATACCTACAGTGCATTACAAAGTATTGCGTATTAGCTTACGTAGGCTTCTTTACTTGGCACATCGTATTGTACTTTATGAATAAATTTACTGTAGTTTATGTATTTTTATTTAATACAATGAAACAAAACACAAGAGGAAGTAGTCAGAATGGTGCAAACTGTATACAGCTTATTTAAAACCGATTTGGAGATTGCAGATCTATTTGAAGGATGAATGATACTTTCTAGTCTCAATAACGAACCTTAATGCTCTCCATTCCCTAAACATCCTAAATGTTCTGTAAAAAATCTGATTTTCGGGTAGTAATGCAATTTGGGTAGTTGTGAACTCCTAATTTTGGAAAACGTTGCCTTGTAAACAAATTTGTTTCTGATAAACTTATATTTTATTGAAAGCAAATCTAGTTAGACAATAATTTTTGGGGAAATTCAATTTGTAGGTGTATTCAATTCTTATGAATCGTGTATTCAATTTGTTGCCTATTTTTTTGTATGGATTTCTTTTTTATTAAGTTTTTTTCTTTCTTTGGTTAATCTAGTTTTAATATATGCCTACCTTCAATTTAATAATAATGTACATCTGCATGGCAGAGTTTTTAAGCAGCCGTCGAATGAACTGCATAATTACTAGAACATGACCATCTTTTTACTATTTTGTCCCTACAAGTAACTTCTTCGAATATGAAAGTTCAAAAACCACTTATCCCCAACCCCACTGACAGAACATAATTTATACAGATTCCAAACATTAATCCTGATTAAATAAACATAAAACTGAATAATCTTGACAGTGTTGCCAACTTCTAAGACCAGTTGGAATCTGCCTCTCAGGACCCGAGACACCTTGACATATTCGTGTTTATGCAAATGATTCATGTTTTTATAACTTCTCCAGCGTGATTACGTCATAGCTACATGATTTAGAAGGCATTGGAAAATATCAAATACTTGTCCACTTCAGCGTGACCACTTGTCGAAAAAGAAATAACGCACGCCACTTCGGTCTTGATTTATGTGACGGTTTGAACACTCCAAACTGTTTATAACTTGGTAGGAATTGTTTGGTAAACAGTTTTTGTTTCTGGTTGCTACCAATGTTTCTTTGTCAATAAAATACAAGTAGTATTAGTTTGTTGTCGTTGAAATAAAACCAATTTTACTTCAACATAAAGACAGCTTGAAGAGAATAATTTTTAAATTATTTCTAACCTTTTTAACGACAAATATTCCATTTTTGAAATTTTTGAAGTTTGAGACTTTGAATTTAAAACGATTGATTTAAAAAATTAAGATACTTTTATTAATATACTCATTTGACAAAATGTGTTTATAAGATCTTAAGCATCTTCGTTTATAAGTTTAAGCATCTTCGTTTCTACACCAGCAGTTGACTCTCTTACTCTTAATTTAAAGCAAAAGATTATTTTAGTACCGTATATTTACTCATTCTGTTGTTAAATCATGAAAGAACAATTACTGTATGCCTAAGAATACACAACTTAAGTTATAAAATGTCATTTCTATGTAAATTATAAGACGTAACTACAAATGAGACGTCACATTTTAAATTTATATATAATGTTATTTTTTACGGTCACAACAGACTATAATGAAATAAAATGCATCGTTCTATACAAAGTGTTTATGATCTCATGAGGACTATAATCATAAAAATTCCCGGAAGTAAGTTCATGGTTGGAGCGGGGCTTCGGGGTGACGTGTCAATTTGTGTCCGGATTTCCAAAATAAACACCATTTTGTACCGTCCTTAAGTATGCTTATGGGAATCGAGCGGTCACTTTTGATTGGGCCAATCATAGGGACGGTGGATTTATAGTTGGGGAAGACAAGGGGTCGGTTTGTTTACGGTCAAGGGGAAACATCGATTTATTGTTTTATGATGCACTGTAAAGTCAGGTTTATTGAGGGTGGGAGGGATTTGTTTGATTGGATTTGTTGAAATAGGCTTGTAAATTTAATCGTTTGTTGGGTTGTTTGCGAGAAAGTGCTTGGTAGAGTAGTAGTAGAACGTGGAACATAAATCACTAAGTATTTCATAAAAACTACACACAACCACCATTGTAGAATATTTCAAAAATACTTTCTAGTGATAAAATTATATTTTAAAATCTATAGGCTACTAATAGAGTTTTTTGTTTGTTTTTTTAACTACATGGGTTTTCATGAGTGTTTATTCTTGTTAGAGAAATTTAAATTAATAATGTAGTTCTTTAGTTAAATTTAATATATTTCTCTGATAATATGTGTATGTCACAAAAGTACAACTAAAGTTACATAATTTGCTTTTTACAGTGCACAACTTCGCAAAATACAGTCCCGGCTTGTGTTGAAGGTACACATTACATACACACTCTCATACTTATACCACCTTTCAAGTTTTCTTTGTGTAGCCTATATCCATATTGTACAGTCATAAATACCTACGTATATACTTCTATTATAAACAAATATGGAATTTTAAATAAAACTAAACTATTTTACAACATGAACATTTATTTTTACTACTTGTGTATTAAATAAATAGTGCTGATAATGTTTTTAACATGAAGTTTACTGACAAACAAATTGGTGGTCTATGAATAAAGACGGTACCTACAATATTCCAAAGAAAATCTAACATTAGGCCCTATATTCGTAGGTACAGTGACCTTAGATGTACACGTAACTTGGGCTACAACCTAAGTATTTTCAAACTATTTAATTTGTTTGTTTTAAAAAATAGCATTGTACACATTTTAAAGCAAGTAATTTTCGTGAAGGTGGTGTATTAATTTTAGGAAAAGAGAAAATCTATTACAAGTAGTAGCTCTTTATGAATTAAATTACAGAAGCGGCAGTGGTTCGTTACCACAGAGAAACTACTGCTATGCTAAGAGATGATAAACCCAAAATTTATAAAATTAGCAATCTATACTGAACGCAGAGCGACCGATTACAACAATCGAGAATTATTACCAATTCAATCACTAAGAAAAGGGCTTTAGAGTGGCCGTTCAACTTGGCAATAAAACTGTTCGTACTCTAAGCCACAACTTTTCTTATGCCATTGAGGCATCTTTGTAGAATATCTTATCTGCGGCTAGGATCTTGGTATTGAATCCAGTTACTTTCGTTGGATTTTCCGTGATTTTCCACTTCATAATCTAACGCATAAAGTAAAGAAATTGAAAAAAGGACTTTCATTTGTATTTAAAAAAATTATTTAGGCCTACCTTGTAGTAAGTTTTGAGGGAAATTAATGTAGGTAAGTGAAAATTAATATGAAAGCAGTGAATGTTATAAAATTAATTACCTTACGATTTTACTTGATTTTTAGAAAATCACAAAAGAACTATTACCAGGTAAAAAAGTGTACTATAATCTAACAAAAATAAATAATTAATCAATGTAAAATCCCCAATAAAAAAATTAATAAATTACATTATTATGAACGTGTTATACTTGAAAGTTTGTGCATGTTTTCCGTACGATTACCATATAGCGTGTAACAGTTCTAAAACAAAGGCTTTACCGTGTACAAACAATTTTACAGCTATTAAAACTCGCACGGCAATTATTTAGCGTTAAATTTGCAATTAAATCCACGAAAAGCGCGACTAATACTTAGTAAGGACGCCCTCCACCGGACGTATCCTTAATTATCCTTAAACAATCCTGATAATACTGTTTTAATACAAACCTAGCGGAAACAACAAAGAGATGCATGTTACTATTAAAACAATTAGGTGGCAATGTGTATGAGGTATAAAATGCTTAATTATAAGTATTCATTAGGTTTAGACTGACGTTTAATTTCGCTTACATTATGCAGATACTCGGCCTTGGATTGGCCGACTGCTGAGCCAATCGTAAAGTTGCTTTTAAAAACTTGAATTTATAATGATTGTGAATTTTCGTTACTATAAAATTGATAGTCATCTGTAATTACGTCTATTATTGTTATTATTGTAAACTGCATCGCGAGGTTATTAAAGTTAAACGCTCCAAGTACGCCCTTGAGGGGGGTTCTGGGGGGGAGGGGGGAGAAAAACTTGTTACGGAATTATTTCGAATTCAGACAGTTTTGTCGGTTCGTTTCGTTGTATGGTAATTTTGAAATTACGAATTTAATTGTATAAAACGTATTTCGAAAAGTCTTTTTTTTATGTATCCTAACATAAGGAACCTTTCATTACAGGCCTGTAGGCCTATATCTTGAATTGAGGAAATTAAAAACCTATGTGTACATTAAAATCTTTAATCTATAAAACCTTATAACTGCTCTATATTTTAATATTTTAAGCCTCTATCAAAATAAAAAGCCTCAAAATATTTAATTTTTTTACACATTTTTACGCTGTAGGCTAATTCTATAATAAGTTAGTATAAAAACGTAGTGTCCAAAGGAAGGATGTGAACTAATAATTTTATCAAAATCGTTAAAACCGTTTCTTTTATAAAAAAATAATAACTGATTTTTAGGGGTTTTTTTTTGCCAAAAAGGGGGTTGTTTTTCAAAGGTTTTCAAAGCCGTTTTTCGTGCATCTATACAGGCCTACTGGACATGTCTGGTGCAAAATTGTTTGAAATCGATCGAATAGTTTTCGCTCTAGCTTTGTATACATACAGACATACGGACAGACATTTTGTAAAAACCACATTTTTGGACTCATGGGATCCCAAAACGGATATTTCCACAAAAATCTCAACATCGATATTTTTTGCGATCACTATTACTTTCTCTATACTATAGTATAGTGAGAAAGTAAAAATGAAGGCTACTCGGAAAACGGAACATTTCGATCATTTAACCTATTTAGGTGAGTTATTTGTCTAAATTTTTTTAACATCCGGTATATCTTCGTTTTCACAGTTTTGGCAGTTATCTTTTAGTTTCCAAACATTAGGATTATGTTTGATATTCAATTTAATTTGAATTTAGTATCTTTTATTTTGTGAAATCTCAAAGTTGTTTATATTTTATACTTTAAATAGTTGAAATGGTATTAAACGTTTTTTAACTTCATCTTTTAAAATTTAACTTTTAAAAAAGGTCTAAGTTAATCTAAATTTTTATTAGAAACTAGCTGGCCCTACCCGTCTTTGCACAGATAGACAAATCATATTTAAATGTATATTAACAAAAAATATATTATATCAATAAATATAATTTACACTAGGCCTATGTATTTCTTATGGGAATTTTTAGTAACTTTGACACCCTCAAACCTCCCCTAAAATTTCGATTTTTTTAACAGTTTCTTAGGGAGCACCTAGGGCCCTAGAGGAAGCTACATACTAAATTTCATTCCAATCCGTTCGGTGGTTTTTTTAGTAACTTTGACCCCCCCCCAAACCCCCTTGAACCTCCATTTTTTTTTAAATTTTTTGTAACCCTTTCCTAGCATCACCTACGGCCCTAGAGGAAGCTACATACCAAATTGTATTCCAATCCATTCAGTTGTTGGAGGTTTTTTTTGAATTATTTACCCCCCCCCCCCCAAACACCCCTAGATTTTCGAATTTTTTTAAACCCTTTCTTAGCGAGCGCCTAGGGCCCTAGAGGAAGTTACATACATAATTTCATTCCAATCCATTCTTTGGTTTTGGAGAAATCGTTATTAAGTAACTTTGACCCACCAAACCTACCCTAAGATTTAAATTTTTTTGAAACCCTTTCTTATCAGCACCTACGGCCCTAGAGGAAGCTACATACCAAATTGTATTCTAATCCGTTCAGTAGTTTTAGAGAAATCGTGATTTAGTAACTTTGACTCCCCAAACCAAACTAAAATTTCGAATTTTATGAAACCCTTTCTTATAGAGCACCTATGGCCCTAGGGGAAGCTACACACCAAATTTCGTTCCAATCCGTTCGGTGGTTTTGGAGAAATCGTGATTTAGTAACTTTGACCCCCCCCCCAAACCCTCCCTAAAATTTCGAATTTTTTTAAAACCTTTTTTAGTGGGCACCTATGGCCCTAGAGGAAGTTACATGCCAAATTTGATTCCAATCCGTTCAGTTGTTTTTGAGAAATCGTGATCAGTGAGTCAGTGGATTTGGCTTTTATATATATAAATTCGTAAATCTTATGTCCAGTGGTAGAGTTTAAAGTGTAACGTATTAAATATTTTCAGCCATAATCCACCACGTGACAATGAGCCTCCTGTTTTTGTCCCTGGTGAGTTTGCCGAAGATCATGTGCGAAACTTATTCCTAATGGAAACGCTCGAGTAAAACATAATTACTGGTACTTTAACCAAGAACGTGACTTTCATTAAGGGATGAAAAAGGGTTGTAAGTCACAACGGCCCTACGCATCTTGTAAAAATTATGTAGAATTCCAATTTGTCCCCCCGGGATGAAATACGTGACTCAAAGTATCAAACGAGGGGAGGGCGAAATAAATAATCGCATGTAAAGAAGATGGGTATTAAGTCCAATAAAAATAAGCCGGGGATGAAAAACTAGTTTAAAATGCTAGCGCGGTCGGTGTTAAGTTATTAGACGTCTTGCAAGAGCGATAAACCACCCCGTAAGTTTCTAATACTCTTAATTATAACGCGCTACCCTATTGGTCGGCTCGTTTCGCGTTTGCGCTCGTGTAAGAAATAATTCTCGAGTATCTTAGAGTCTGGCACGCTCCTCTATCTTACCCTTGCAAACATTTTGGTAAGAAATATTTCAGCCCGGAGAATACAGCCTCTGGAAGGGGTGGTGGATGTTTCTCGACGGCGTGTTTAAATAAGATAAACATTTATATCGCCGAAGTGAATTGTGGGAATGATTCATTAACGTATTTGCATAATTAACATTGTTTTGTATTATAATACAAAGTGCTGTATTTGTCTTTTGTATTTAGGTAATAATTAGTTTTGGGAAATGAACTACATCCTGCACGTTTTAAAGCGCACAAGTCTCTTTCGTGGAAATCTATCATACCATATTAACAAAAGATTTGTAATATTTCAAGTAGGTGATTTGATAAACTATTTGAAGTATTTGCATACACAGTAGAACGCATGTTTTAAAGCGAACAAGTCTCTTTCGTGGAAATTTATCATACTATATTAACAAAAGGTTTGTAATATTTCAAGTAGGTGATTTGATAAACTATTTTAAATATTTGCATACACAGTAGAACGATATGTGGTTGCAGTTTAGCCCTACACGTCGGGTTTAAATGAAGCTTAAGAAAATAGTCTTACTTCAAAAAGTATTGTCCCATATATATATATATTGTTAAGTACTGCAAGCTTGCTTTTAGTGTGGTGAAAATAACAAGTGTATCAAATCATTAAGCATTTTAAAAATTAACCCGATTTGTAGCTAAGCAAACTTTTTAAAAACAATATTCTAACTTTCATAACTTATATCATAGTATTTTGTTTGTGTTTTTAACTGTATGTTCATTAGTAGGCCTACGAAGATTTAAAGCCCTGTGCTAGAAAGATTAACTCTTATAAACTAGTAAAACATTTTTAAATTTTTTATAGAAAATCTAGAAATTTGTGAACATAAATTACAATTCCAGTTTATCTATAGTTATTAAACTTAAACATTTAAATAAACCAAGTTCTACAATAAATAAATGTTTATCTCATATTCTTGATCAGTGCCAACCCTCAAAACATTTCTGCATATCTTGTGTAACATTATATAGAGGTACAATATTTTTCTATTGGATGTCTTAGCTAACATTTTGATATTTAACTGTAAAAGAAATTTAGCAAATACACAAAGCAGAATGAACTTTGAACATAGCAACTGAATAAAATAATATTTAAAAGCAGTAGGAACTTTATGATCGTTGTATTCTGTTTAGTGTTTAACTCTTGGATTTCCAGGTTCTGTGAGTAAACACTCTTAAATACTATGCAGTCCACTCTCCGTAATTATTAATACCATGTTGATCGCTAATATATTATAGAACATGCATAATATGCTATTTGTTTGCTTTATAACTAAGAAAAAGCAATATTCTAACAAACTCTATATTTGTATCTGTACCTGGCTTTAAAAATAATTTCCACGTGTCAATTGGACGTGTAATGTGCGGAAAGGGAATTAAAATACGAAAAAATCAAGATTTCAAAAGCCGTTTCCAAAACCCAATGACAGTCTGACCAGTTTCTTGTTAAAACAGCTTTACCGAACAAAATGACAGTAAAGCGAAGTGTAGTTTTTAATAAAAGTTGTATTATAAGATTTGAAATCTAAACGTTAATACCAAACGTATGCCTACAAATGTGAGGTTTTAAAAAGCGATTATTCAGCTCCCATTCAAGATAAGAGTAACTTATTTAAAAAATATCTAGTGAGGCCGATACAACTCTCTACTTTTAGACGATGACCAAAGGAAATATTTGACGTTTCTAAAAAATTTGCAAAATAAGTTAAATTGTGTGCACTATTGTGTTTCAGAACTTTGTTTGCTGGCGAAAACCAGTAAATCTGCCACATTTATTTAAACACAACTTAGTAACTTCTTTTCTACAACAAAATCTGCCCATCTATCTAAGTAGTTGAACTACAATAACGAGTTCAGATTTGGTATTTTTTACGTAACGTTTTCGAAATGTACTTCTCGAATTTTCAAAATGGCCATAGTTTAAAATGTTTAACGGCAAATATTTAGAAAACTATTTACTTTACAGAAAATTTACAAATTGCATTTATTGCATTTTTTTAAGGCCTAAAGGTTTAGTTATCCGTTAAGTAAGAAAAATATTTGGTCTTTTATAAATGTTGTCTAGACTAAATGTGGCGGATTAGAAGGTAGGGCCTATTTGCAGTTATAAGTTATATTTAAAATGATCACAATTTTAAAATTATGAGAAAAATTCTGAGTTTTATTAACATAGGCTACTAGGTATCCCGTGCGAACATTTCGCAAGTTAGGCGTAGGCCTGGTTACCTGATTTAATACATTGATTTAATTAAGTAAATTTCGTTTAATTTGAACGATTTATTCCCATATAAAACGTAAGAAACACAATTAAAAAGACATTTTCCATCACCAGTTATACTTTACACCACCATAACTATTGGACTATAAACAGAAAAACATAATTAAGCAACAGCAAAATTAAACATAACCTACTTCAATAAAGTACATTAAGCAACAGCAAAATTAAACATAACCTACTTCAATAAAGTAAATTACAACATAAACAAACCATGTTATGATAATAAAACATGTGCTGTTATAATCAGCTGATCTGTGCTATTATTTATGTCCAATAGAACTACAGATGATAATGAAACATGTACTGTTATAATCAGCTGTTCTGTGCTTTTATATTCAGCTGATCAGTAAGTACAATGTTAATGAATAGAAAATATTTTAAATTCTATTTTTAAAATATTAAATGAAGGCATAGTAATATTTTAAGGCAAATGGGCAAATATAGAGTTAATTGCCTTTAATTTAACATAAACCGCATGTCAATCGGTCCAATAGAACTCCAGATATCACTCGGAATAGGCTTAAAATTTTACCCCATGTTAAATTGCTGTAAGTGATTTTAATTTCCGTTCTTAGAAAATTTAGTGGGGTAATAGCTGACATACAAGCAAAATGGGCAAATATACAGAAAATTACCTTTAATTTGGTACCAACTGCGTCTATATCGGTCCAGTAAAATTCGAGATCTCACTCAGATTACAAAAAATGTTTTAAAATTAATATTAACATATTACACAAAATTTGCTATAACTAATATGAACTCATTACCCTAGATACCTCCAAAGTAAAAAATGGAGGATGCCAATCTGTAATAAGGATGTGGCATATAACTTCTAATAGGCACTTTGTATAGGTATGGTTATAATTTTAAAAGTAATTGGTATAAATTGAGATACACATCACAGAAAACATATTTAAAACAGATTTCTTGTTTTCATAAAGGCTTAAAAGTTGTTAACAATTCTCGTTAGAAACTATTTTACTTTTCGTTGTAAATTACCAAGTCGTAAACATTACCGACCTACCACTAAGCAGTCAAAGTAAAACAATTAATAAATACAGCTCAAAAACTTCAAACATTTGTGTTAAAATCACCGCAACATTGAGTATAAATATGTTTCTAGCGACAAAACGGTGTTGTGCGATAAATTCAAGTCGCAGATCTTTAAAACTAAGCTATAAACGTAAGAGACATTTTATATCACATTTCTGCAAAGTTATTTGACGTTTTATTTTACTGTGGTCGATAAAAGTCTACTAAAACACTTCATTTGCAGTAAAGCCGGTGGTGTCTGCATTCTGGTGGAGGATTTATTAACTAGACGTGTTCCATTAGTTCAGCCGTCGTCCGTGTGGTAGCGTTGTTAACAACAACGTATAACGTAAAATTTGTTCTTTACTGAACTGTATTTATTGTAAAAGTTTCAAATATAATATAAATTTGTTTAAACATAATTGATTTTTTTATATTTGGTAGCATTAAGTTAGTTAAATTTAATTTATATTGAGATTTACATTAAAACGTGGTGGTTATCAACGGACCAGGATCACTACGCGCCGTCGTAGTTCAGACATTCTCCTCCAGAGCGCTCTGACTGTAAACACGGCTCGGGGAGCGCTCTGTCGACGATACCTTGCACTGCTTCCTCACCGCCATTACAGGCGGGAACCCGTCCCCTCCCCTCCATCAGCCGGAGTGGCGATACTTTTTACGAGCGATAGAATGGGATTTTAACTGGAGTTTTATAGTTTGTTTGGATGTGTTCTGGTTACAGAAATTGTCGCGTGCTCTCGCAGTTCCCTTTATTTTATGACCTTATCGTTTAATTTTACGACTCAAGGTCGTCGAGAATCTAAATGAAAGCTTTTATCGCTTCCTCTCGCTCACACATGTTGTAGAGATGTAGGTCAGACACCAAGCGAGGGGTAAAGGAACCATAACTTACCTAAACCCGACAGCCATATTTTATACGTCTTGTAGTTTGTTTCTTTTTTTCTATTTTTAGGTTATAAATTGAAGTGGACATGTGTTAAAGCGTGAAGTTGTAAGATACACACACCTTGAGATCACATCTAGAGATTATTTTTTTATAAAAACACGTTTATACATTTATACAAATTGTAAACGTTATAGGTATATTTAAAAAATGTTTATAGGCTTTAACAAACAGCCTTTGACTCTTACACGGATAAAAATTGAGCAGCGTTGTGAGAAGAAATTATTTTTACGAAATATAGGCCTATATCAATATAAACATAATATCGTATTTATTTAACATTTTGGGTAAAACATCATCAATCAGTACTTTTATTTACATGCAATATTAATTCAGCATAATGCAACTTTAATATGATACAACCAGACCTTATTTATAGTTATCAATATAATTATTTAATATGATGT
>JAGFPH010000103.1:267477-286795 GCA_018207615.1 Philaenus spumarius
ATACAATAGGCCTATATTCTAGGTTTATATTAGGCAAACCATATAATGCAATAGGCTACATTTTATTTATATTTTAAGTAGGCGAACTCAAATAAGTAAAGCTAAACTAAAATGTATATAATACAATAGGCCTATATTCTAGGTTTATATTAGGCAAACCATGTAATACAATAGGCTACATTTGACTTATATTTAAAGTAGGTGAACTATCAAATAAGTACAGCTAAACTAATATATATATAATACAATAGGCCTATATTATAGGTTTATATATTAGGCAAACTGTCGAATAAGTAAAGCAAATATAAAACGATGTATTTTAGGTAAAAGTAGGCACACTTGATCTAAAATGTAATACAATAAGTTTTAGATTGAAAGTAGGTGAACTATTACTACCACTTTTATTACACTTAAACCATCGATAAACACAATGAACTCAGCAGGTGCCTTACATTCATTCAGTAATGTTTTCATTCAACAAAAACCTAAAAGCACGACCGGAGGGGAGAGAGGGGTTTACTACGCCGGGATTTTATAGCCTTGTAAAAGATACTAAAACGGGTCGGGTCGGCAATGAGTGGGACAGAGAGGGCGATAGTGGGTCTGGTTTATGGACTGGTCTGTGTGTGTTTATAGGGTCATTTACATGGCCATAAAGCCTCCCGTCCAAGTCCCATAACAATGTCTTGACTTCGCATAAAATGTAGGTTAGCCGCGTCCATCGTGCGTTAATATTGTCAAACACATTGTAATGCAAGTGTTCAGTTTAATTGGCCATTATGAATTTTGGAATACCCAATTAAATATAGATTTTATTTGTTCTGTACATTTCTTGATCGTTTCATTTGTTTAAATTTCTCTAAACTTTTATTTAAGTTATTTTATCATGTCGTGTTACTAGTTATCATGTTTTCTACTTCAGTTCACTCTATTCTATTTGTCTTTGACCTATCTTTTATGTCACTATCTACCAATTCAATGACTTTTTTAATATTTTTTACCTATCTTTTATTTCGCATTTTTGACAATGTCCTATTTTTTTCTGTCGTATTTTTATCCCATTAAAAAAAATAATTTCTGACAATTTCTTTTAATTTTAAACATTGTAAATTAAAACAATGTATTGACATAAAAAATAATTGGATTTTTGTTTTTATTTTCAATTATGTTTTTTTTTTAAGTCTAAACCATAATTGTATTAGCTACATTTTCTTGTAAATTCTAAAGTTAGGGGGGCGCTATACTGTCCGCCATATTGAATCTGCTTCCCTACAGAAGAAGTCATGTTTTTCTGTTAATTCGTGGAATTAATTTAAAAATTTGGTTTCATATTGAAGTACTGTCATATGCGGATGTTGATTGCTGAATACATTTTCAAAAACCCGTTTTATTGTTTTCATAAACGTAGGCTATGATATAAATAGTAAAAAATAGTAAACTTTATTAATGTTTTTACTCAGTTGCAAAAAGAGATATTGCAAAAAACTTTAGCAATCAACACCAACAATCTATTTTACTTGAAGAAAAAAAAATACAGCTTTCGTTTTTTTGACAAAAACAACACAAAAATATGCTTAAAAGTGAAGGTATGTTTTGGTTATTTAACATTGAAATTGGTACCCAACTTCGCCGTTTTGAATGTAGGGAGCCGATCCTTAAATTGGTTAAATTGGCAGAATCATACATGGTTATTCTAAAGAAGGTATTTTTTTCTGATAGAATAACCGTTTTGTTTTCGTTCTAAAAGTAAAGACAAGTATTTATGTTTATATTCTCCCTATTCCCCCCCCCCCCTCTCTCTCTCTCTCTCTCTCTCTCTCTGTTTCTTTTCATATCTGTTCATTGTATCTACAAATACTAAAGTCAATCTTTCGTTTTTCGGCTAATCTTTAATTTAATTAATTTATGTTTATCTCGATTGCTACTTTTGAAACATTTCTTTTTATGTTTTTTCTTCCACTATATTAATCGAAGATTCTCTTTCTTTTTTTTATAATTCTTTTGTAATAGGCTAAATAGGCTATTAGGCTAGTGTATCTTTTTTTTCATGATTATCTAACGTCTTATATTTTTTCATAAATCAATCTTTCAGACATCTTTAACCAACAAGAGAACCTTTAATAATTTCAACACCTTAAAACAACAAGTGTTTCTCACCTTTAAACCTTAGGCCTATTACCAGCAGGAAACAGAATATTTTTAACTATACATTTATTAATATTGAATACCTCTCATTTGTACGTATATGTATATATAAAAAACACTATCACAAAGTCGAAATTAAGTTCTTTACAATAATCAAGAAACAATAGCCTATATTATTGTGATTCACCGCTTGAGAAGAGAATAGGCCTACAAGTTCCAAGTTCTATAAAACCTTGTGGACTGGTAAAAACCAAGATGGCTGTCGTCTTCTTTGGTGGTCTTCTAGGACTATAGTCCTCACCTGTTCTAAACGTTTCTTGGAATTATCTAGGACTGGTTCAATATGGCGTCGAGTTATTCATCCTACTTCAGGAATGTTGGGTAAAAAGTACGCAATGATTTACTAACATAAAAAATGCTTGTTTACATAAATTATCTCAAGTAAAATAGTTTACTTTGTAAATTAATAATATTTATTTAATGTAAATAGAACTTTTATACATTCTAAACACACAGAATTTTGTTTATTTACACTGTTAATAAAAACTTAGATATTTAAATTAATCATTTACAAACGAAGAAATTATATTTAAATGAATAAGTTTCTTTTTATTTCACTTAAAAACTAAATTCTTTTAATGAATGCGTTAATAGATAGGCCTAGAGTTTTATTGCAGCCTATAGATTCAAATTCTCGAAATAAAATACATTTTTTTTAAATACATAAAATGGTTATTGGAGAGGTAAGTAAACATTTTAATCCCTCATGAAGTTACACGTCATTATAAACAGCGCAGGATAACAAGAAAAATAGGATATTTGAATTGTGTAAGGAAAACTTAAAAATTATTATTTCATGTTCTAACAACAGGCTAGCACTTTGACTCAGCACATGGTCTAAACTGTTATTTTGGCAAGTACCAAATTTATAGCAATAAGCACATCAACTGTTTTAATGTTCATCAAAGTCAGCTAATTGTTCAACAACATGAGTACAAAAGTTTCTTCAATAATTAAAAAATTAGTCAATACATTCAGGACATTTGTTTTCAGTGTGAACTTTTTCAAGCTGCAACTGTTTTAGGCAATAATTGGGGTTTTAAATGTTCGTACTTCTGGTATTTTGGATTTGAATGTCGCAGCGAGATAGGCCTACACATAGGCTATAGGCCTACTTTTATCTTTTCACCCTTTAAAGTGGTTTGCATCTCGGTGGTGTTGCAATTAACACAATTTAATTGGCTAAAACTTTGTTTATTTTATATATTTACTGCTAGTGTGCCAAAAGTTTACTTTGAATGACTATACAAAATTACCCACTCGTTTTTTTACTAATCTTTTTCAATATTTTTGAATAACTCTGCATTTTATATTAAAGCCAAAATGTAGTACTTTTTCTTTGCAACATATATTCACTGATCAATACTATATTATTTAAACTTAGGTACAATTTAAACATTTTCATTTTAGTAGTTCCTAACCTATGTAAGGTTTTCGCATATAGTTCTTATCTATTAGAATTCCACATATTTAGTAAAACCACCATCCTTTGTAAATGACGGCCAGCTAGATGTACCAAGTTGTTTTGGCAAGGATTGGCTCTATTAGACGCGGTATTGTTTTGGAGTTTAACAGACACAAGCAAGGCCCATCGCCTATTGTTGTCTGCCATCGCCCACTTTAACTAATTGAATTAATCACACATCTGCCAAGTCGTTAACGTCTCTCATCGAGAACAGTTACACTTTGCATTGTTTGCGATGGCATGTAAAGATACGCCCGTTGATGGCAAATAATAAATAGATTAATATTACAACCTATGGTGTTTTTAAAGTAGAACTGTGATTGTATAATACATATGATGTAAATTAAAAACATGGCTCGGTATTATTATTAATCAAATATTGACTATTAGATTTAGTTCAGTGTTTTGTACATTATGATAGTAAAATATTTAGAAAAAGTAAATGATAATAATTCAGAACGATATAAATTCGGTTTTATTATTTTGGTTTTAACTGATTTCTATTCTCTATTCAAAATATGTGAATCAATTTTACTTTCCCACTATATTATAGTATAGAGAAACTATAGTGATCGCAAAAAAAATCAATGTTGAGATTTTTGTGGAAATATCCGTTGTGTGACCCCTGAGTCCAAAAAACAGTTTTTTACAAAATGTCTGTCTGTATGTATACAAAGCTAGAGCGAAAACCATTCGATCGATTTCAAACAAATTTGCACAAAATATGTCAATTAGGCCTATATAGATGCACGAAAAAGGGTTTTGAAAATTTTTGTAAAACAACCCCCTTTTTGGCTAAAAAAACCCCACAAAAATCAGTTATTATTTTTTTATAAAAAAACGACTCTAATGATTTTGATCAAATTTGGCGTATTTGTTTCTACCATATGCAGAAAACCTTCTAGAAATTCTTGTTTAGCTAATAATAATAATAACTTATTTTTGGGGGTTTTTTGGCCAAAAAGAGGGTTGCTTTTCAAAACATTTTTTCGTGCATCTATACAGGCCTATATAATGTACGTGTTTTGTGCAAATTTGTTCGAAATCGATCTAATAATTTTCTCTCTAGCTAATAATAATAATATTTATTAGTTAATCTCCTACTTTAACACCTCTCTTACCCCACCTTCAATTATAAAGTCACAATGAATCTGTTTAATAATATAAATATGTTTGTGAGAAAGTATGTTCCTGTTCCTGGTACCGTTTATTTATTATAACATTAGTTACAACTGTTTTGTCATTTTGTTGCTACATCTTTCTTCAAATAAAAATAATTTCATATCTTTATTAAACAATATAAGAAAACAGATTAAAAGAAGTGGTGCAGTTGGTTTTCTTCAGTACTTTTATTGCACTTTTTTCCTTTTCAGGATTAAGTGACCGATTTATGTTGTTATTTTAATGTAAAAAATACAAAGTAATGGAAAACACATTAATGCGAAGAGAAAGAAAATGTAAAAAATCGAAGAAAAGAAATAAATCAGTTTGAAGTGTTTGTGTAGGCTAACATCCTATTCCCAGACGACTATATAAGAAACAGATCAATAGTACTGTATGTGCAAAAATGTGTTTTTTTTTTCACGTATCATACATAAAAAAGGAAAATAAAATCATATTTTAGGCTATACTTATAGGTTATTCCTCTTATATAAAGACACAAAAACAAAGGGTAACTAAACTGGAAAGTGACATTTAAACTATTGTTGCAGCAGTAAATAATAACATTACATAACAACGACCAGTAGCACACGAATTTCGAGAGAGACTGTAGTTTTCTGCAGTTAACTTTTATTAAACAATTTCATCAAATTGACTTCTTATTAATAACTCTAAAAAAAAAAAAATCTATTATAAGCAGCTATCTCAAACCCGTAATTTCATCCATGTGAAAGTATGACTTAATAATAATACATTTTAGAAACAAATAAAATAGAAAAAAACAAATTTTCCTTAACTTCAAGGAAAAAGGAGACTAATTGAAAATTAAAACTAAAATCAATGTTTCCGGGCGAAAATTCAGTTTTATGTAATCACTACATGATATATTAACTAAAAGTTCCGCTTGCCACTTATTGCAATGCAAGTGTCGATAAATAACACTGCATTATCAATAATTATTGCGCTTTGAGTTTCCTTGCAGATACTTCACAGGATCGCTTACTCACTAGTTCGCTCTACCGGCAATTCATTAAACCACTTTGCATCGGCAATTTATAGCTCGGCGCAGTACTTTATCAAAAGGTGTATTTATTGGCTTACATTTGTGATAACATCGATTTTCAAGTGACACGAGACTGTATGATCTATCGTAGGTAACGACTTGCTGGCTCAGTTTTGTTCTGTGGGTGCTTATCACTCACCTGCTTTTAAGTGAAATACCAAAACTAGTTTGCACACGCTAAATATTAAACATGATGCTAACAAATCATAGGAAATACAATTAAGTAGGAGAAGATTATATTACATTACTTGTTATAGTCTAGAGGCTAGGTCAGTGTTGAGTATTTATGATATAGTAAACAACAAAGAAGGGAAATAAAACAAGCAGAGATGTGTACAAAATTTATTAAATACAAACAATTAAAGACTTGTTCTTTTCTTTTCAAATATAAATTGATAAAATACATTACATTTTCGTAGATATTTTCGTGTAGCCTATAATATGGACAATTGGTTCTGATAAGATAAAACAAACGAGGAAACTAAAAGAGGGCTAACTAAATAAAACTACAAGCACAAATTTAAAAAAAATTAAATAAAAGTCATATAGCCTAGATTATTCAGAAAAACACAAAAATAACTATAAATGGAAACAGATTCTCTGTTATCCTCATATAATATTGAATGTATCTTCATACTCAGCCAAATAATGTAATAGAAAAAAATAAATAATAAAATAGGCGAATAAGACTGCGAAATTTCTGTCTTTTTGATGAACCAATAGATAAACAGCGTTGCCAGATATTTTGGGAAAGTAAGAAGTACGACTAACTTAGACCTATATATGTTTACAAAGTGAAAACACTGTGATTTGGAGAGTTTAATTTTTTATTCTTTTTTTTTTTTTTTTTTTTTTTTTTTTGAGTTGGTGGTTTTAACGTTGTCAATATTCCTGTTAGATTTTATTACGATCTTTATTATTTACCTTTCCCTAGTAGTGAGCGAAGTGTTTAGTTTCTTTTCTTTAGGGCAAACAGTGCTTTTCAATATATTCTCAAACCAGACCAATCTATTTCCAAAAGCAGAGCGGTAATAAAAAAAATCTAAATTGTAATAGGTGTTCCTGTTTACAGGTTACTAAAGGCTATTGTTAGTTTTAGGTAGTTCAGTATTGAGTATGTGACGTGTCGATGTGTTATTTAAATGTATAATTTTGGTAAAACTTTATGAAACGTTAACGATTGAGTGTGCAGAACCCTTTGCGGTATAACCAAATTCGCATTTCCCCGTCCTTTTATTTTTTTGCACTGTAAAAGAATAAACCATTTCTTCTTGACTTGTGTAGGCCCAGTTAGGGGATGTTAACGGTGTTGTTACTTTTGTCCTCACCTACAAGTGTATGATGAAGAATGAGACACTTGAAACTTGTGTGTGCTTTTGGAAATTTGTTTTGGAAATTTCCATACAACCTTACAGACATTTTTGATTTGGAAACAATATTTTTTCTATGAATAAAATCATGCGGTGAAGTATACACCTGCATCAGTAAATACCTATATATTTATATTTTGTAAACCACCATAATACATTGAAATTGTTTCCCATAGAATTGTTTCCCCTATCTAACTTGATTATAAATACTTATAGACCTATAGCCATTTTTAATCTACTCATTTAGTCTAACTATGGGGATTAGCGGAATAAACAATACTAAGTATCGCCATCTATGTTGCATTTCAGAGTTTAAATTAAACATTTTATTGGACTGCTCCATATTTTCAGCCCAAAAGAAAATGTTTAGTAAACTGTGACATTAAATGTATTACATTTTATAAAATGATATTGACTTCGTACCATCTTCAACCGTCTCCTACTTAAATACTGAACCATATTTTCAGCGCAATTAAAACACACCAACTGATAAAAAAGTTTCATAATTAATTTTGTCTAGACTGTACCGGGTCTAACATTTCATGTTTGTGACGTCAGGATATGGTTCTCAAAGACTGGGAGGGAGGGGAGCCACGCCAGTATGTTAAAGTAAAAAAATGCGGATGAGAGCGAGCGAGAGGACAGAGCGAGAGGGGATTTGAACAGTGAAACCACTTTTCAAAAAGTGAAACACCAGGAATGTTATCTGTTGAAAGAGAAGACTAAAGAAAAAAAACCTCGTTTGGAGTTAAGGCCGGGCCAACCAAAACGGGAAGGCACCATGAGTCCCTACTTCTTGCCTTCAGGTGTTTGTTCCCTGTACTAGCCGTTATGAAAACATCGTCTAGTTGAGTTATTACTCTAATGAACGGTTTTAACTCCATTATCGGAACTGATTCTTCAGGTAGTTGATTGCAGGGCAATTGGCAGCAGGATATTTGAGGGAAATGATTTGAACGAGTGTAAATAAAAGGTATTACTTCTCGTAAAACATACTGAGTTAGGTGATTAAACCGTATAAACAGACTAGGTATACTGTTATCGTTCGGAAGGCCAAACAGCCTTCATGATTTGCTTGAGTAGGCTACTAAATGTTCTTTGATGAGAAAGTAATTTTAACAGATGGTCAAGAGCAGTTGTATTTGTACAAATCTCCTTTACTTATAACTTTTGTGAAAATAGTAACATGTTTTGTAAATTTGTAATTTATGGGCAAGAATAATTATAAAAAAAAATTATTTTACATTAATTGAAGTGTATATTAAGCCCTAATAATAATATTATTTTCAACAATTAAAGTCGAATTGGGTTGATTAGAATAAGAAAGTCGAGAGTTATAAGTAACTTGTGTTGTAGTTTCCCGCCTAAATTTACCTTAGAAACACATGATAAGAATTTCATGTATGGATCAAAATTGAATCACGCAATAGAAACAAAAATATTTATAAGTTAGCATCATGTTATGACCAGAAGAAAATATTATCTTTAAAAAGAAAAGTACGTAATGTAGGAAGCATTTTCTAAATTCGTGAAAGCCATTTTAATGTGAGAATTGAATGTGATCGAGAGAAAATGTATTATTCTTTAGTAGATCTTACTTAATAAAATATTGGCTACTTAAAAAACACGTTAATAATATATTTCAAAACTACGAATTTATGGATCCACAAATTTCCTTCTGGAAGAAAATTGAACCAGGAAGATGTAGCATTTGTTCAAAAAGTAGCAGTTGAAATTTATTAGTTACATATCAAAACACGAAACATTGAGAAATGTAGTGCTTCGTTGAAAGTTTCCCCGAACCACAAAAAGAGGGGCAAATCCGAATGTACAGTTTACTTAACATCCTACAAGTGAACCTCAATTAATACCCTCAAATTAACCTCAGATTACCTACCCCCTAGATCCGGGTCCCCGCTTTCCACTTAAGGGATGCAAAAACAATTCACCTACAAACCTCCGACTCGATGAGAAAAATTCCCAGACCACCGATGGAATTCCGACCCCGCTCTTATCCCTTATTCCCCGAATAATCATAATAGGATATATAAAAGAAAAGGAATTGGATATGGAGTGGTTAGGGGCGGATTGGGGATGGTTTTTGAAGTGAAGCCGTTGACGTATAAAAGAGGGGTTGTATTTTTTTTCTTCCTATGTCATGGTGTAATGGTTTTAGTGGTACCAGGGGGGCGATATCCCGGGCGCTACAACGAGCTACACAATGATCTACGGTGTAATACAATTTAAACGAATAACACAGAAGAGTTACAAGAGCGGGAAATGAGATAGGGAAGGTGTTTGGCTCGAATTGTTCAAATTAATACGTTTCCAGAAACAAGCGACGCTCCATTGTAGTATATAGTTCTTTAGAGGCTGTTTGAAGGGTTCCAACTAAAATCCTAAATTATATTTATTTGCTATAAATTATGTATAAATGTAAACGTTTGATCCTTTAAAACCTTTGGGTTAGGTTGTCTCTTCTGCTAAAAAAAATCTATCTGTCTTACCCAGTTTGGTCGACGTTAAAAAAATTAACATTTTATCTCTAAGGACATAACTTGGTAAAAATGTAACGTAATATTATCAAATGAAAATAGATATTAATAGTCAGTCCACTATTTCGTACTTCGCTGCTTCTTATAAATTTCGTTACATACTTTTTTCGTAAATAAATTTATATATTTAACTTAAATGCTAATTGCATCATTAAATTTTTAATTTCAATCGGATGATTA
Organism: Philaenus spumarius; assembly: GCA_018207615.1. Taxonomy (NCBI): domain Eukaryota; kingdom Metazoa; phylum Arthropoda; class Insecta; order Hemiptera; family Aphrophoridae; genus Philaenus; species Philaenus spumarius. Next base: position 277,477 of record JAGFPH010000103.1, read on the forward strand.
ACATTTGAATTAAAACATTCCAAGAAACAGCAAAATTTTCAAAGAATCATATGATAGAAGTAACACATTTGCAGGTAATATAGCAAAACACAAGTTAAAGTAATTAACATTTCATTTCTATTTATTGTAGCACATGCAACACTGAAGATGGCGACTTTGTCGTTGAAACGCGTTTGAGTTAATAAACGTATTTTTTATTCTATCAAGTATAAACATATTGGAAAGTAGGATAACTTTTCTACCTTTCGATATTGACTAATTAAAACTATACAACATTTCAATAAAAATTATGAAACATTTTACAAACTTGTATAAAGTAAACGAAAGTTGTATTCAGTAAACACGTACTAAGTTATTACTTTTGAAATATAAATTTATTGTGGTACTAGATACAATGAACTCTACCTATAAACATAATTTTATTTATATATGCCCAGTTGTTTATCATTTCAGACTATTCAATTTCGCAATAATATCTTCTGGCAAACATAAAACGACTTTAAGACCTTTTTGTAAACCAAAATTTCACTCATGAATTACGAACTCTACTACAATTTCTAATAACTTTGATTTACAGTATAATATTCTGCGTTTCTTTTGCCGAAAAATACGAGAGTATTTGTAGAAATGACTTACATTCTAAACATTTGTTGTTCGGATTTATCTTCCCGTTCCTTTTAAAAGCGGGAGAATAACATGCAATTTTTAAAGTAGGAGAGTACTCCTACGATATTATATTATAGCAATGCTTTTAAGGGGGGTGTATATGTTATCTCGTCGGTGGGGAAAAGGGTTGGAAAATTATATTTTAATAAATTGACTCCGGCGAACTGAAGCTGGTGGAATTGTCGTCGGGTGATTTACGGTAAACTTGTATTTACCAAGACCTCCGCTAGTTTCTCTTGCGGGACTTTCAAAAGAAGATGGACGTCCTTTTTTCCTTTTCGGTCTTGGTTCGTATTAACAGAGTTTGATTATCAGCCAGTTACAATCTCCAGGCTTTTAACATTAAGGGAAGTTTTAGATTTACTGGTTTTATTCTAGATGCTTTGATATGTTTTGGTTCCTCGGATAGATTCAAGGGGTGATTTATTTGCAATAGAATACTCGCGATTTGTGTTGGGGAAGTTTCATTCGATGAAAACTTTTACATTTATCCGGGATTTAGAATTGCATTAAATCTTGGGTTTCCAATCTGAAATGTTTTTGTTGCGAAACTTATAAAATTCAAATAGTATTATATATTAATATATTATACAGTTTTATGTATGCTATATTTTTGAAGAGTAAAACGTCTGTAGGCGCACCACGTCTAAAAATTGCGGTGGTGAAACGGATTTTACCGTCACCTTCTACTATAGGCTATATAGTACACATGTGTATATAAAAGAGTAGGCCTATATAGTTTAGGCCTACTTGGTAACAGCTCTGAAATGGACATTGTGTTCCCTCATTTCGTAAGTTGTGTTAAAATAGTTTACTTGGTAATACCTCTGAAATGGAATGCTTCCTCATTTCATAAATTGTGTTTTTATTCAATATTTTCTATTCTTTTAAAATGTAAATCAGAATATCGCCTTCTACCGTGTGGTCTTAAGCAAACCTGGATTTTCTTTATTCATAAATCTATTGTTCTAAACGAACTACATTTGTACAAAGTTATTAATATACAAAGGTAATCAATGTTAGGTTTTAGCATAGAAAAACACACACACGTATAAGTTCTTTGATTTAACTGCACTCTTTTATTTAGTAGCCTACAATATACATGGTGGTTGTAATCAAGCGCTCACAATGTTTTTGGTTATTCGGTCTAGGCTGTAAATTTCGTTTAAATTGGACCCATTACAATTAGCGTATCAAAGGAAATTTATAAACATACAATTTTTTTTATGTACTGGGCGTTCTATCTTGACCATGGAACGGATCCAAAACTGTTCACTACAAACCAGTATTTTATATTGATTCATTTAAAAAACTTGAAAACAGGGAATTTCGATAAACAAACTTCGACCGACATTACGTACTACAGTTTACAAACGACGACCGAAATCGTATAAATTATCGGTTTCACTACTTTCGTACCCATCACGTCAACTGATTAAATTTTAAAAAATATGTAAAATTTGCTTAAAATATTAAGACAAAATAGCTAAGATCATTAAAAGAGATTTGAAACGACATGCTACACTGTGTATTTTCAATTTCGTCTCTAGTGTTGAAAACGTATAGGCTACATTTTTAGAATTTTTCAAAAAGACTTCACTGAAAATTTAAATAATATGGTACTTCATACGAGACAAATAAAATTTATTTTCATTCAACAAGGTTTTCTCTCAATATTCTTAAATGGGAATATGTTATTTATTTTACTTTATGTAAATTTGTTTACATTTATATTAGGTGTTTGAAGTGTTCCTAGAAAGATTTTTGTTGAAATGGATAAAACGAAAAGAACTTATCCTCCCGTTAGTATAGAGTAGCCTTTCACATTTAAATACGATAAGCTATTCTACAAAATAAAAGTAGACAGTATTTGCTCCGTAGTAACAAAGGACTATTTCATATTAGTAAACAGTCATAACTCACAGAACTGTTATTTTGAGTTGAGATTTTGTCCCGGAATCACGTATCGAGCAGTATATTACAGGAGTTTGTAAACTTACACCCTCCCCGCGACTACCCTCACAAAAATAGTAAATTATGTTTGAAAAGTATAACTTATATCTCCCAACTTTCTAATAAATTGCGGACAAGACGAACGGGTAAAGTTTTTAGGGAACGGTGTACACATTGATAACGGAGAAAAATCTTGGTTCAGGCCGCTATATATCTCCGGGGTCCGTTGGCGCGGGAACTTCGACGGCGGGGTGGGGGTACGGCATGAGTGTAAGCCTGCTTCGAGCGATATGCTTTCCTCATATATACACGCCAATTTATAGCGCAAGTTTTTTACTTTATAAAAAAGGACCGTAACAAGCGATCTTGTTTTGAAGTTGTTGTACGTCCGTCTCTCTCGTACCAACGGACCGTCGTATTGCCGCGCGAGCGAGAGGGAACGAACGACTCAATCCGGACCGCCGTCTCGTTATTTCCTATGTGTCATACGTCGCAATTAAAAGCCTTAATCTGTCGATATTTTATGTTAACGCTGTTTATCTCCCGCCTGGGCTGAGCTTTAAAGCCTTTTTTAACGAGTTAATCAGTAATTTTGATTAACGACGGAATTCTCTGGTATTAATAAGCCGCGGAATTACATTAGCCACCTCGTCTTGACTAATTTTTTTTTTCTTTTACGAATTTATTTTCTCGCGGTTACCGGTTGTTAGTGAATTATTATCATATTTTATTAAATAAATTTAGAGCTCGCTATAGGGCTTAATATAGTTGGCTTAAAACGGAGCGAATCTGTTTGTAATACTCTGATTTATGTTTTTTTACTCCACTAATTAAAAATCTCAATTATTCTAACAAATAAAGTTGTCTTACTTTCTCTCGGGAACGTGAAAAAATTTAATTTATTAGTGATGACTGCAAAGTAACGTAATCTGGTTCATACGCACGCAGGCTACATAGAACGTAATTGTTTCAGAAAATTATAGATTAGAACAAAAATAAATAAACGGTACCAGATAACTGCCACATAGGCCTACTTTCTCCCAGTTGAAACTTTATAGGCCTACCTTCCCAAGAGTAGTATAGGAGGTGGTTATTTAGAATTGCAAAAGTACTAAAATGTTACCATGGACAATGTTAGATGCATGTAATACACATCCATATTATATTATTATATTATCTATATATATTAAAAGAATTTGGTCAAAACCTATTTCCAATCGCCCAGCCTCTCCTAATGGACCGATTTTGATGATTTTTGTTTTAAAATGTGTCTTATTACCTGTAGATATGTCATCAAGCATTTACCGAAGTTCTAGGACATTAGGGATACGCCCCAGTGGCCCTCAAAGTTTCAATGTTAATCTTATGGAAGGTCAATCTTAAGGAAGAAGAAGAAATATTTCTTTTGATTTTATCAAGGACACAAAAACAGCTGTTCGTATGAAAAGCTTAAAACAGCTGATTTTGATCAACAACTGATTTGGATCAAATCAGTATCAAATGTAGTATTACCTTTTTGAGGTTACATTGACAAACTAAAAACAAACACAAACAAAAATCAACGAAAAATGCTAACTATATTTTAATTCAATTCAAACATTGGTTGTTACAAACCTATTATATATAAAACAGCTAATTTGTATCAAAAACTGAACATAATCATTCACAGATATGTCAAGTCTTATATATTATCATCCGTTCAGCCGCTATTCACCCGAGAAGGAGCTCCGGTATACAATCTTCAAATTTCCCATGTTAATCTTATGGAGATAATGTTTAATGAGTTAGAGTCAGCTGCCAAATAAAACAGCTGATTTATGCTCGGTCACCTATGTACAAACGAGCCAAAGATTAACGAGATTCTTTATCGAATTTTCCACCTGCGAGCGAAGCGAAGCAGCCATCTGAGGCCGAAGGCCGAGCCGGGGTTGGGACGCGGAGCGTCCAGGGGCAGAGCCCCTAGTATTATTATTATTATTTAAACTATTCGATCGATTTCGAACAAATTTGCACCAAACATGTCAATTAGACCTGTATAGACGCACAAAAAAAGATTTTTAAAAATTTTGATAAACAACCACCTTTTTGGCCAAAAAACCCCAAAAATAAGTTTTTATTATTACCTAAACGAGAATGTTTAGAAAGATGCTGTTTTTTGCATATGGTAGGGTACATTAAGGGCTACAAATAAAGCCAAATTTTATCAAAATCGTTACAGCCGTTTTTGAGAAATTTAGATTTTTCTCGTTTTTTTGCCATTTTTGGGGGGGTAAAACCCCTTAAAAATCGAAAATTTGAAAAAAACAAACACCTAGAGATATTCCAAAAATACACCTACATACCAAATTTCATCAAAATCGGACCGTTGGTATGGTCTCCAGCTCTGTACACATCCTTACAGACACACACACACATGCACACACGGACAGACATCACTAAAAAAACCACTTTTTTGGGTTCAGGGAGCACCGAAACAAATAATTCCACTAAAAATATTTTTGGGTTCAAGGAGCACCAACACAGATAATTCCACTAAACATTTTTTGGGGGGGGTTCAGGGAGCACCAAAACAGATAATTCCACTAAAAATTCAAATTCGAAAATTTGGACGAAGACAACACTTTCTCCATATTACTAGGTATAGGGTGGAGAAATTAAAAAGCTTGGGATAAATTATAAAACTTTAAAAAATTAACAGAAAAATTACAAAAATAAATAAAGAACATATTACTTACAGTAACCAGTATGTAAAAAAATAAAACAGTAACATAACAAAACAACTAGAGCTAACAATAAAATAACTAAAATAACAGTTATTTGGGTTATTCCAATAAATCAAGGTCAATTTTAAAATAAGTGAGTTTAAAATAAATTAAAGAACAATTTAATGGACATTTTTATATACTATTCAATATTAATAAAATTAATAAAAAATAAATCACATATCTACGTGAAGATAAAATTATAGTTAGGGCCTGTTAGGGGCCTAGCGAATTATAATTTAACAAACATTAAAAAAAACATTCAACAGAAATAAAGGAATGCATGTAAACACAGACAAAATTATCACTCCAGATTAATCAATGACTGTGTTACATTTTGAATCAGACGTTTTTTAAAACCTATTCAAACTGTTTCTGTTCTTTCTAGTTACAATATACTGATGATTTTAAGGAAATGTTCGTCATGATTTAATCATACATATTTTAGTGTTTTAATATTAACGGAAAGCGAAAAGGTATTTCTTTCGAAAGACTTAATGTACAGCATAAATTGCCAAAATTGAAACTGTTTGTTTTTATGTCAGCTTGTAAAAAATACATTCGTTTTTGTTTTTTAAGTATTGAAAACGGATTTTACAAAGGAGTTTGAGTGGTAAAAGGATCAAGTTTTATTTCGCTTAGTTAAATATCTTAGACAAGTTTATCTGGTAAAATCGTTAATTTACTCAAATGGTTAAGACAAGCAAGAGTTTACGTTTTCTCTACTTTGTGGACGTGATACTAACACAATGTACTTACACGTTAAAATGTACTTATATTTAAAATGTATACAATTGTTTAACCATAAATAGTTATATTTAAAAGGATACTTTTCAAAAAATAATCCATCACTGATGCTAACAAAAGAACCAGGGAAACGTATTAGGCAAACTACTCTATGTTTAGTGTTTATTTGTTTAACAAAACAGTTCTGAAGAAATGTTTACTGCCTGCAGATGGCTCAAGGTGACGGATTGATGGTGTTTAGTTTTCCTGATCCTCACACAACCTGCGGGTAGATTTTCTCCTGCGAAAGATAAACAACAAAAGGTTACAGAACTGTATAAACGTAACATATCATAGTAGTAGGAAATAGTAGCAACAGATTGGAGAAACCTATCTTACATTTAAGACAGTATAGAGTTACCTCCATGTTCGTTATATTTTCAAAAGGAATCAAATTAAATGTAAATACAGTTTGTGTTGTAATTTTTTTTGCTGTTGCTAACAGAGTGCTCATATGGAGGAATTAAAGTGAATCACATAAAGCAGTAAAATTTTCGTACCCATTGAAATCGTCATATTTGGCTTGTATTTTATAGAAATCTTTCATGAAAAATACTAAATAGAATATTGGAGGAAAGATTTTTAGCTTAATGAGGGTTGGAAAAGAAAACGATAAATAAATTATAATTTTATGTCAGATTCAAATTTTGAAATTATTATATTAAAAAAAGCATTACATTCAACATTTCTTAAGCTTAATACATTTTGATTTCGAAAATTTTTGAATTTATAATACAAACACATTGGATAAAATAAAACTTATAACAGTGTTGCCAAATTGAGTTTGAATTCAGGAAAAATCGGTTATTTTTACTACTATTATAAAGAGGTAAAATTTATTTGTTTGTTTGTATATACGAGGTAATCTCTGGAACTACTGAACCGATTGCAAAAATAGTTTTACTAATAAAAAGCTACACTATTCCTGAGTAACATAGGGGCCTAGGCTTTAATTCATTTTGATAAAAAAACATTTTTAATTTCAATATTTGTAAATTTTGTCGGAAAAATCTTAGGTTAGATGTTACATGAACCAACTCATGTATTTACATTTATTACCATAGCAACCAATAAAATAAAATAAGAGATAAAACAGCTGTTTGCTCCAATATTTCCATTAAAAGCTGATTTCAAACTTTGAAGCAATTACTTGTATTTCTAACTTTTAGGTTAGTTTTGTATTAAAGTGTAGACCTGAGCCTGGCTGGTTTTTTAACCTTTATTTAAAACTGCTGTTATAAAATATTCGAAATGATTTGATTTGAACATTTAACATTATTTACCATCTTATCTTTGGGGTTATTTTTAATCCTACAGCATCATTATAAAAAACCATAATACGATTACGTGTATAGAAGGTTCCAATGGGGTTGGCGTGCAAAGCAGGCAGGGGTTTCCCCTAGTAGAATATAAACTACAACAGCCACCATTATGTTAAAACATCAATAAGCATTAGGCCTACGATTAATTAAATTGTTACATAAAACATGCTTACACATTCCTCCCCTTTATTATCACCTAGTATAAAATAAACGTAATTGATTAAATAATTACACAAGTTACTTGTACGGAAGCCAAAAAGCCAGAAATTATGACAGTACGTTTTCCAAAAACTTATGTTTTTTAATGATCTTGGTAAAAAATTACATTACATTTTTTAAAGAGACTAAGCACTACAACATGCAAATTATATGATAAATTAATAAGGTATAAAATGATTGGCTATGACAAAGCCAAACATTACAAATTTAGGAAACTGATTTCATGTAGGTATGTTTCAGAAACACGTGTTTAGTGTAAAACTAACAACATAAAACCATAAACTGGCATCGTTTTAGTGCGTTCTGTATTTGACTATGCTTCAGAACAAATTGTTGCCAGGTATTAAACACATCTGTCTTCCTATTATTAGCGAATTTCCATAGTGGCCCTTATGGTAAGACCCAAGGTCGGGAGTAGCAAATGAGCACCGTTCATGGTCCCCAGAACACGTTATGGGGTGTCATTAAAAATCATATAAATCATAAATAGTATATGTATATATGTGTGCACATATATACATGGTTCAAATTTGGTACACATGTTGGATATCTACGTCGCTCGGACGAGTTCGTTAGCCAAAAAAAAATCCAACAATCGGAAGCACGTTTTTTGTCCGCAAGTAACTATTTTTTGAGATTTTTGCTACGAGGATGAATTTGTTTTTGAGTTTTTTCTATAAATATAGGATGTTATTCTGCACATTTTGTTTTTTACGCGACCTTATAGCTCGCTTGGTTCCCCAAAATCGATCGAAACGTAAAATACCATAGAAGTACCCGGTTCAAAGCCATGTGGTGGATTCTACCGTGGGGTTGGCGTGCGAATCACGCAATTCATTGTGTATTGAAGGTACTCCCAATACGGGGGTGGGCGCGCGAAGCACGCAATGCTTTGTATGTTGAAGATACTCCCCATATGGGGGTTGGCGTGCGAAACACGCAATGTTTTGTGTGTTGAAGAAACTCCCAACATCCGGAATGGCGTGCGAAGCACGCAATGCATTGTGTATTGAAGATACTCCCAATATGCGGAATGGCGTGCGAACCATTTTGCAGATATTCAGCACCGTCGTGAATATACCTATTTACCAAATTGTTGGTTGAAACTCTAAAAACATAGGCCCATAAACTTAATTTTGGAAATTTGCTCATCTCACTTCAGCGTTTCAGCTGCGTGGTCGAATTATACTTTTTATCACTAGACTACTAATTTGAGCAAAACATAATTTTATTGTTCTGGTAGGAAGAGGTTTCAGCGTGTATGCCGGCTAAACTCTTTTATTTTGTTCGTTTGCTTTTTGAACTAATTGAATGTTCGAACCTCATTACAGTCTAAACATATTTAACATTGATAGGCTAATTCTCATTTAAAGTTTAAAAGTCACAATAAAGAGGACATATACCTAACTGAATGTAATACAGATTACTCAATGTAGTTGTTTTATTTATTTATAGGTAATACAAATATACACCAATACATTTAGCACAAATACATTCATATAGAGTGTATTCATTCAGAATAAGTTCACGGTTATGACTGTTAAATATAATTAAATAAAATTATAAATATATTTTCTTTCACCTAATTGCATCCATAGAGCAATGTTTTTA
>JAGFPH010000103.1:294074-305781 GCA_018207615.1 Philaenus spumarius
AATATGTTGCCCATCTGTTAGGAATTCACTCCCGTGTGATTCAAATACGTTTTACAAAGGGTAGGTGTACGAACGCGTGTGCACACGCCTAATCGGCAACCTGTAGTTCCGACTCCCCTGCTGCGCCAGCCATTACTCTGAAAACTAAGGTCAATTGTCTCGATGGGGAGATCCTGGGGGTAGAAGGGAGGACGTGGAATTAGGGGTAGCTATACGTTACGCAAAGGATGGGTACAGTCCAAAATTATATTGTCCGGATGGCAAGGGGAGATAACGTCCAAAGACCGGTTAAACTGTCCCACTTATTTTGGGCCATTTGATCCTTAATTATAAAGGATTGCGAGGCAAATGTAATGTTTCGGGGAATTAACTCTATTGTTACTAATTGTCCTGCGCAATTAGTACTGTAAGGAGTGTAGTAGTTTCCGGTACGTTGTAGGTGTTACGTTCGGTCTAAGTGGTGTGTATGGTTTTTGTTGTACAGTAGCGTGTTTGCAAGTTTAAACGTGTGGGAGATCTTCTGATTGTCCCTAAAATGTGTGATATAGTAAGCGTGAGTAACGATCAGATAATAGGACAATTATTACCCGACTTTAATTTGTATGTAAATTTAATTTTACACGGGTTTGCATTATAGCATATGAGCAAATTTGTCTATCGCCTACTTGTTTGGTTATTCGTTGTAAATAAAAAAAATTCAATAAAAGAATTTAACGCAAGGATATGAAAATATTGTTATGGCCAGATATAAAAAAATATTCATATGTGAATGTGTCAACCACAAATTTGTATAAAATAATTTAGATTTGAAAACAAATATAAGTTCGTATTTTAAGTTTTTTAGTCACATTGTAATTTTGATCAGATATGAATTAACTTATTAACGGTCTAACTAAGTATAATGCGTTTAACTAAGTATAGTTAGGGCAACTACAATATATTTAGTAAAAACAATATAAGGTAAAAAGTATGAAAACATTTTTTGAAACCCCCTTACAGAACTTGTATGGATTTAAATTCTTTGAATTTAAATTATGAAAATGTCCTTAAAATGTGCATTATAGTAAGCGTGAAAATGTACAATCACCCTACTTTAATTAGTTTGTGAATTTATTTGTACAATCCCTTAAATCTATTTACAGTTTCATCAATTCCCCTTCTTAAATTAAAATTCCTTGATTATTTAATGTTTGATGATAGAAAATACAATATATATGATAAAAACGTTTTATGAGTAAAAATATGATAAAATAAATTTACTAAATAACCTACATTTAAAAGCAACGTTCTAGGTCTACAACATCCCTTAATAATTTTTGTAAATAAGAAAATAAATGGACCGATGAATTAAACTATGAAGGTCTAACAGCCTTTCCAAAAAACGTAAAATAAGCTGAACAACTATTTCTCTTTATACCCTATACAAATTACACTTAAAAGTTCATGACAGGAGAATCTGATAAACTGTAATTAGTTTGATAAATTAAACTACTAAACAAATTTACTTTTTGAGTTGTTTAACTTATTATTAAATAACACAATTTCATTAATGGTTTCAGAACAAAAATAATAGAAATTAAAATTTGTGCGTGCGTCACTTGTTTGAAACGGATACAAATAAATACAATTTGGTTTTAAAGTAAGCCCTATTATATTACACAGGAGACACATATGTTTTGCAAGTAGAGAAGGGGGAGAGTGGTGGTAAATTGACAGCGTTGAAATATTCAAGTAAGTTACATTGTAAATGCATGTTGTTTGAAATAAAATTAGGGTATTCGTTTAAAATGAGGGTCGTGTTTTGAAGGGGAGAGGAAGAAATAGTGGCTGCATGTATGGATATGTTACATTTAAATCCAATTTGCGATAAAGAGGGATGCAAGAATTATGCTATGGAATTTTGAAAATGTGGGTCTAAGTAGCGTGAAAGGCGGGGTTTAATCTTTGTTTTAACCCATTTAAATCATTTTAATGATATTGAGTTCATCACTTACAAATATCAACATTTTTTGGTGTAGTATTTTTAAATAATTCCAGGAGATTTAACCAAAATTCCTTGTAAATAGTAGTTTAGATTATCCTCACTGAATGCTTTAGAGTAATGACTGGATTGGTAATCGCAAGTGGGAAATATTTGATAAAATAATACAGGAACAAAAGTATTAAAACATTATTCATGTCTTAAATCGTTTATGACGGCCAAAGACGTTATATCGAAATGTTAACACCTTTGCGAATATAATATTATATAAGAAATAAATATAGCCTACATTCAAAACGTATAGTTTAAATCGTTTGCTATGTTTTATATTGTCCATAAGAACAAAATTATAGCCTCCGGCAAGATACTCCTTATATATGATTTAAGTAATTCTTTTCCTTCTCTGAAGATTAATATCGTAATAAAGGTTATATAATATTAAAGTCATTTCGCATACGGAAGGGGATTTATACGTCCAAACCGTTGCGTAGCGTTGCTAATCGCGCTAATAAATATACTAAAGTGAGCAATACTTTATTCGCAAATAAAACTTTTAATATGATTTTCTTAACATATTCATGGCCAAGATGTGCTTCTCACGAGGTAAATCTGCGCGAGCAAATTGTTCATACGAAAAAAAAGTCAGAAGGAAGGGAGAACGCCTTATTTTCAGTAAATCCTGAAATAAATTATTCCGGGTGCTTTGTTTTGCGCTGAGCAAGACACACGGCCAAACCCCGATGGCTTAACTACGTAATCCCGTAGCGCGGATGGATGGATCTACTTTATATGAATTTCTTTTAATCTATGACGGTATTAAACTTATGAACATATTTACAAACAATACTTAAGTAGGCGAATATATCATAGCCAAGAAGGGGAATGGGCATTTTAAATTAAAGTAAGGGAATCGCATTATCTTTAGAACTGGAAGGCTGGTAAAAATGTAGTGAAACAGGATAAGTAGTAGAACACCGTCATTTAATGTTAGACGCAATGCAGTTCATTCACTATTTATAAAGGTTAAGAAAATCTAAATAATTTGAAATATTAGTTTTGTAACCTAATATCAATTACGAATCACGTAAAAGTGTTGTTGAATGGACATAAACATGTTTAATTATAAATGAATAATGTAAGAATAGTTATGAAATAGTTTTTCTTTCACTTTAAATTTGTTAGAAAGACAGTATCGATTGTATGTGTTTAGAAATTTAAAGGAAATTGTATTTCCTTTTTGCCTCCGTATGTAGAGGTTCAACTGTAAACTATAGACTATACGCCGAAAAATTCCAAATTTATAAAAAGTTCTTAATTCACAAAAAGCACATTGAGGCCGAAAATTGTTTTAAAATTTAAATTTCTGAAATATAAAGTGTATAAGAACGTAACATATACGATGGATATTGTTATACAAACTTGATATCGTCTAAATAATGCAGATAAAAAGTTATAAATTTGCGTTGGTTTGGATAAAATAAGATTCATGGTAGAAATAAATTTACACAATATCATTTAAAAGAAACATTCCTTTATAAGTAAATATTAAATAATAACACTTGTCTTAAAGTATTAATAATTAAGAAATTGAATATCAAGTATCAAATTACAGCTTGCCTTGCGTGGAATTAAAATCTTGTTTTTAATAATCCACTAGTAGGCCCCCGAGAAAAAATCACTGGCTGATTAATTAGATACACATCAGAAATACATCATCAAAAAACTATTTAAAACCAACTGACTATATCTAAACCTACCGAACTATTCTGACGGGGATTTTTAAATTATTACATTGTGTACAATTATAGGCCTAACGGTTATAAAACTGTAGGCCTATTTGTTAAAATTTTGAATTTACATAGATTACTAGCTGACCCGTACAACGTTGCCCATGGTGGTTGGTATTTTCAGTCTTTTTAACGTAATTGTATTCTTTTTAAGTGTTCAGTCAGTGAGTGGTATTTGGCTTATATATATATATAGACCTTAAATAATAAAAGCACTTATTGTCATAATAATACAAGATATGAAATTATGATTTTAGTAAATTTGATCCCCCCAAGCACCTCCTAAAATTTCGAAATTTTCCATACCCTTTCTTAGTGAGCACCTATGGCCCTAGGGCCATACCAAATTTCATTCCAATCCGTTCGTAGTTTTGAAGAAATCGTGATTTAATAACTTTGATCCCCCCAAAACCCCCTAAAATTTCGAATTTTTTTAAACCCTTTCTTAGCGAGCGCCTATGGCCCTAGAGGAAGCTATATACCAAATTTTATTAAAATCCATTCGGTAGTTTTGAAGAAATTGTTTTTTTAATAACTTTGATCCCACAAAACCCCCCCTAAAATTTCGAATTTTTTCAAACCCTTTCTCATTGAGCAGCTACGGCCCTAGAGAAAGCTACATACCAAATTTAATTCTAATCCGTTCGGTAGTTTTGAAGAAATAGTTTTTTAATAACTTTGATCCCCCAAAACCCCCCTAAAATTTCGAATGTTTTCAAAACCTTTCTCAGTGAGCAGCTATGGCCCTAGAGGAAACTACATACCAGATTTCATTTCAATCCGTTAGGTAGTTTTTGAGAAATTGTGATGAGTGAGTCAGTGAGTGAGTGAGTAAGTGGTATTTCGCTTATATATATATATATATATATATATATATATATATATTACACATTTAAATAGAGATACAAATATTATATTTTAATTGCTTTTATTTCATAATTATAGATCAAATAATGATTTAGAAGTTACTAATATTATAATTAAGAAAATAATAATGGAATATGTTATACGAAGATGTAAGAATATTGCCGAAGTTAAACGAAGGAGTAAATTTGTATAGACGAATATATTCATAATAAAAGGTTGTATTTATATTCATTTTATAACCTCAAAGCAAATCTTATAACGTATTATAGCCTGCATTAGTTCTTTAACTCATATTTAAAACAATCAAATTCACAAGACTTATATTATTGATTGAAGTTGTAAACATAATCCTAAAGTTTAATCTATGCTAGGTTTTGTTAAAGTATTACAAATGATGGATGAAATCAGCTCATATATTATATTGTTACTCACATACACGCTTTGAAGTACACTCGTTATAATAGCAGTTGATTCAGCTGTAATTAAATTAACCTTACATAAACTGTATTTTTTGTAAAATATTTAAAAACCTAAACCCACTTGGAATCTACAACTTAAGTAAATAAATGTAAGCAAGTATTTTTACAGAAAACTCTATTTTTCATCCGAAAGTTTTCCACTCCTAATCTTTTATAATTTATACTCCATGCCGGGCAAATTGGAGTTCTGAATGTATTTGCTTTCGGCGTCTCCAGCGTCCATGCATCAGGATCAGAGCGACGTCCCGCAACGACTTCAGTTTTTAAGCTCCCTCCGTTTCCAATTTATTGCCCCGGAATATACGGACTCGCTATGCTAATATTCTTCTTTCATACAAATACTTAGACATTGTATTTCGTCGGCAAATACTGTACGTCTGTGTAATTACTTCTGCTTGGATTATTGTAACATACTTTAAATATATTTGTATTTAAACGTAACATTCATTTTTGCGATTGTATATTTTTATTTAAAATTAAAGAAGCGAAAGAAGGAGAAATTCTTTATATTACACACATATATACTTATATAAGTAACTAGCTGGCCCGACCCGGCTTTGCACGGATAGACAAATCAAAGTTAAATGTATATTAACAAAAAATATATTATATGTATAAATATATTACACTATGTATTTCTTATGGTAATTTTCTGTAACTTTGACCCCCCCCCCCAACCTCCCCTAACCTTAATATTTTTTAATTTTTAAACCCTTTCTTAGCGAGCATCTGTGGCCCTAGAGGAAGCTACATACCAAATTTCATTCCAATCCGTTCTGTAGGTTTTGATAAATCGTGATTTAGTAACTTTGACCCCCCCAAAACCCCCTAAAATTTTGAATTTTCGGAAACCCTTTCTTAGTGCGCGTCTAGAGCCTATTAAGAGTGTTAGTGCCAAATTTCATGTTTGTAGGCCTCGTGGTTTTGGAGAAACTGTGATGAGTCAATGAGTTAATGGTATTTGGCTTTTATAAGTATAGATGAGACTGTATTAAATTCACATTTAAATATAATAGGAAATATTATTACGGTATCGTATTAGAAAATATAAGTTTGTGTGTATAGAAGAATTTAGAGATATAAATCGTTGAGGGATCAATTTCCCTTGTTAGAAAAAATAAACGTAGATTTTTACGTAAAGTTTTTTTATTTTGTGTTATTTCACTTTGTGACCTAATTTATGCTCTGGTAATCTGACACTAACCTTAATATTCAGAAATTAAACGGAAATTAATGATGTCCGTTTTCAATCTTAAATATTATTTTTTATATAACTTAAATCTATTTTTTACTTTAAGTTTTGACTTAGGGGAGTCATTTTTTAATGTAAAGGTGAGATTATAGAATATTTATGAGAAATAATAAATTTCTCGAATAGAAACCGTAAAATATAGTTTTTGCAACATAGCCTACCTTAATTTTAGTCAATAGTAGTTCTTGTTTCTGGAATAATGGCTACATGTTTCGCTGCCACAGGCAGCATCATCAGGCCAGCCAATAATTATTACAATTATTTTGTACCAGGCCGAATTATGTTTCTATGTTTGCGATGTATATGTGAACAATGGACTAGTGTTGGTGTTTATTGGCTGGCCTGATGATGCTGTCTGTGGCAGCGAAACATGTAGCCATTGCTCCAGAAACAAGAACTGCTATTGACTAAAATTAAGGTATGTTGATTAATTAAAGTAGTTCTGAAGCTAAACAAAGAATATAGTTTTTGCTACGATGAGTAGCTTACTTTGTGGCAGAAAGCTATTCTGGCAGATAAATAGAAAGAACAACTTATTAGAAATGTTTTAAATAACTTAGCTAAGAATTCTGATGCATAGAGATAAGAGAAATACGAGAAATGAAATTCGCTAAAAAAAAGACAGAAAGAAACAAAAGAAGAAAATGTGTTACAATAAAAGCAATTAAAAGAAGATTTTATGAATGAGATTTTTTTATTTTTGAATTAAAAGAACAGACAAAAAATAAATGGAAGAGAGGCCAATAACATGGGCGAAAGGGGGAGAAAGAAAGAGAGAACAATTTCTAAAATATCGTTTTAAGAACTGAGTTAAGAATTCAGAAATACAGATATAAGATAAATAATTTACAAAAATGAGGTAGGCAAATTGGAACAAGAAGGAAAGAGAAATTGGCTTTAATTTGAAAGAGAGAAAAACATATGGAGAACATTGAGTATTTAGATAGGATAAATTTATTATTTGTGTATATCTCTTTTATTACTTGAAATGAACCAAGACACAGCTATTGAGAGATATTCAGCCTTTCCATCTCTCTCACACCCACACCCTAAACCGGACGAGATAAATCAACCAATTTCAGTATTCATATCTTACGAAATAAAACAAAACCGCTTACGCCGCATATTATCCAACGTTTCCTTCAAAAAATAAGCAACGTTGACAAAATCACAAGTGCGCATGCCCGACCGGAAACCGTACCGGACCGAACTGTATTCATGAACACAGATGCAATTCTGAATTCCTGTTCACGATAGTATTGCTCGAATACATTTTGTAAAATTTATGCCCCCCCCCCCCCCCTCCGCCAGTGCACAGTCAGCATTTCCATAAATATGACGTAGAAGACATCTCTATTTTTCGTAGCAAAAGTTTTCATACCCTATAAATCCTTGTCATTCGGGCCGGTTACTATTGGTCGAGAACGAATATGTAATCTCAACTCTAGTTGAATTATTTATACCGGTCTTGTGTTACCATAAATTACCCTTTTTGTCCCCCCCCCCTCGTCCCCCCCCTCCATAGACTTCATGTTATCCAGATACAAGTTTGAAGTCGCGGCGTGTATGTGAGATGTACTAGTGTACATTAATATCAAAACCTGCAAAAGGGTGAAATAATGATTTGTGGCTTGTTCAACACATATGAAGATATGTTTCTACTCTCTCTCTCTCTCTCTCTCTTCGTCTCGCAGGTGAACGGGCGCGAACGAGCTTACGTCTGTTAATTGGCAATATTTTTTTACTGTTCTTGGATCGAAGATTGCAAAACGCCGCCTTTAGGACTCACAGTTGAAGGTATAGCGTTTGATATTTTAATCAGTGGAAAATGTTTGATTTATGGATGTTTTTAATTCAAGTTTCAGCTTGGTTGGGAATTGTAAACTGCTACTCCATTGGAAGCGATAAAATGGTTTCGTTTCTAGCGACGGTGAAACGCGGGTTTGTTGATAAATTTACTGTGAAACAATGTACTCCCAAATGTTACAAATGCAAATTTTATTTGATAAATAAAACAAACTTGAATTTAAGAAATTAATTATAATTGAATAAAATTATAACATTAATTAAAGGAATGTAAAAAAAGTGTGCATATATTATTTCTCATTGGAGATTAAAATATATAAAACTAGGGGAAATCCCTGCGTGCTCCGCACGCCAACCTATTGGCACCTGCTATACTCATAATCATGTTATCTTTTCTTTCCAATAAAGGTGTTGGATTAATAATAACCCACTGATAGATAAGGTGGTGAATAATGTAAAATGTTTTAATCAAATTATTTTGGATATTTTATGACAGCAGTTATAATAAAGGTTAAAAGAACCAGCAAGGCTCAGGTCTACACTTTAATAAAAACCTAACCTAAAAGTTAGAAATACAAATAATTGCTTAAAAGTTTGAAATCAGCTGTTAATGGAAATATTGGTGGAAGCAGCTGTTTT
The DNA here is from genome assembly GCA_018207615.1 of Philaenus spumarius. Taxonomy (NCBI): domain Eukaryota; kingdom Metazoa; phylum Arthropoda; class Insecta; order Hemiptera; family Aphrophoridae; genus Philaenus; species Philaenus spumarius. Next base: position 302,886 of record JAGFPH010000103.1, read on the forward strand.
ATCAGTTATTTTATTCAATTGGTTGCTATAGCAATAAATGGAAATGCATGTGCTGGTTTATGATTCTAGGCCTAAAAAATTTTTCCGACTAAATTTACAAGTATTGAAATAAAAAATGTTTTTATCGAAATGAATTATAGCCTTAGTTACTCAGTGGAGCTTTTTATTAGTCAAACTATTTTTTCAATCGGTTCAGTAGTTCCAGAAATTACCCCCTACATACAAACAAACAAATTTGATCTATTTATAATATTACTATATTTTAATTGGTGCAAACAAATTGAGTCAAATGAACTTTATTAAAATAATGTCACTTTGAAAACGATTATGATCTTTATTTTTTAATATAATCAAAACAGACTTTGTATATAAGTAAGAGTGTGTGTTTTTTTAGGTGTGTGTTTGTGCTATTTCTACCCCCTCTTATTTTGTAATCATATTTTTGTCTGTATAGATGTGTTACGCTATATATAATAATCGTTTTACGTACATAAATTAATTTAGTTTTAGGGTAATTTAAGTTTTCGAAAGAAAATGAAAATCTGACTGTGTATGTATGCATTTGTATATTTATGCACAGATTTGGAAATAATTTTGTAAATAAGTAATACCTATTCTCAAGCAAACATTATTAGTACATTATGTGATATAAAACAAATAATAAATAATATTGCAAAACAATTGTAGAGATTTTCCCTATAGTTACAAAATTGAAATAAATAATTAAATAAGTTAACAATAATTACAAGTTTGTTTACATAAAAATTGTCTTAGTAAAATAAATGAGCAAATTGAAGATTACCATAAAGAAATACCCTATTATGCGTAATTAGTTTTAGGATACAAATTTTATTTTGATATTTAAGACGAATCTTTAACATAACAAGTGCTGAAGCTGTTTTTATGGGAACTCAAAGAGTTTGGATTTTCTAGCTCCAGGCCCTAGGCCTATATCTTTATATATAATACGTGAAGCCGTTTTTTGTAAACACAACTCCTCCCTTTTTTCTGGACCAATTTTAATGTTTGAGGTTTCAAAAAATTCGTCTCATTTCGTAGTTTTGCTATAAGGTTTTAGATGTCAAAAATTCTTATCCTTAATGGCGTGAGCTAATCTCAAAGGTCGGGTTTTCGCCATAAGATTAACATGGAAAATATTTAAAAACCATTTCTATACAAAACAGCTGTTTATAATAAGTTAAATAAAAGTTAGACAATGTATAGTCCAATACTGTATTCCATTAACAGCTGATTTCAAACTTTGAAGCAATTATTTGTATTTCTAACTTTTAGGTTAGGTTTAGTCTAACTTTTAACTGTATAGTCAATGTGTGTTTGTATAAGTGTTTGTAATGTTCGTGAAATGTAATAACAGTGCTTCTTAAACCATAACGAAATCCTAATGGAACGAATATAACCTTAATGATATGATGATGGGCTCACGCAGCCTGAAACCTAGGTAATCATTTTACCAACAATGGATTAGTGACGTACCAAATAAAAGGTAACAATAAATTTATTATAAATTCTACTAATCCGTAGGCTAAAATGCCAAAAATGGCAAAATTGAAATTTAACATTATTTACCATCTTAGTTTTGAGGTTATTATTAATCCTACACTTTTATTATAAATAAAACATAACATATGTTTTTAGAAGGTCGCACCGGGGGTTGGCGTGCGGAGCACGCAGGGGTCTCCCCTAGTACTATTCAACTGTATGTTAAACAAACTGTACATTTAAAATTTTCACGATTTAATTGTTTTTATTCTGTAGAATATTAACAGGGGCTGCATACCGTAAATATAAAATGTTTTTATAAAAGATTATACATATCGAATCTCCCACGGATTTCTTTCTTTCCTAAATGTGAAGTCGTGTTATTCTTTTTGTTTTGTTTTGTTGTCTTACCGTAGCTGTTGAGTGTAGCAGGAACTAAATGATGAATGTCTTGCTCAGGCGTTGAAGGCCACGGACCTACCCAGGTCTCCGGAGTACGGAATTTTGGGCTTATTCAGATAGCATCGAAATCTTTGACCTTTACCTAAACAATATGGACGTCTTTTTGTAAAGGAGAACCACTCCGTGGCCAGCATGGAATTAAGAGATTATCGCGTAATTGGGTGATTATGGGAAATGTTTTTTAACTAGTTTATATCGTGTATCATTACGTCAGATGTTTAGTTCCGTTTAAAATTCTTAGTTGCCTAATTATATGATAGCTTGAGTTAATTAAAAAAAATTCAAAACTGTTTTTATTTCAATTTCTTCACAAACGATAGTTGTATTTGCGAAAATAGAACGGTAGTTTTTATATATACAGGGTGTTTGGAAAGTCTGGAACGGCTTAAAATCTCAAAAATACGAGTCGTACGACATAGAAATAAATGCAGATATTCAGCCATAAAAGAACCACTTTTTGGGGAGTTTAAATTTTTCGTCCGCCATCTTTGATCCGCCTTATGCTGCCTTCAGTCTGAGGTTGCATATTTTTGAAGTGTAAACTTCTACAAAAAAATATTGGCGCGCGGTGATTCGGATTTTATCACTCATTTTTCCGCCACTATCTGCTACATTTATAGTACACATGTGTATATAGCAGAGTATATAGTTTGTTTGGTAATATCTCTGAAAGGGACATTGTGCTTCCTCATTTCGTAGGTTGTTTTAAATGGATTACTTGGTAATACCTCTGAAATGGACATTGTGCTTCCTAATTGTGTAAGTTGTGTTAAAATAATCTACTTTGTAATACCTCTGAAATGGACATTGTGCTTATTCATTGTGTAAGTTGTGTTAAAATAATCTACTTGGTAATACCTCTGAAATGGACATTGTGCTTCCTCATTGTGTAAGTTGTGTTAAAATAATCTACTTGCTAATACCTCTGAAATGG
>JAGFPH010000103.1:305791-316779 GCA_018207615.1 Philaenus spumarius
GTGTAAGTTGTGTTAAAATAATCTACTTGCTAATACCTCTGAAATGGACATTGTGCTTCCTCATTGTGTAAGTTGTGTTAAAATAATCTACTTGCTAATACCTCTAAAATGAAAATTGTGCTTCCTCATTGTGTAAGTTGTGTTAAAATAATCTACTTGGTAATACTTCTGAAATGGACATTATGCCTCTTCATTTCGTAAGTTGTGTTAAAATAGTTTACTTGGTAGTGTTCAAATAATCAAATTGTGTGTACTTTGCAAATTTGTTTTATGCAGGAATTTTTTAACAACCAACACAATTTACATAATATATTTTTTATTTATCAGAATATCGCCATAGAAGTTTACACTTCCCTTAAGCACACCTAGATTCTTTTTCTCACTATACTATTTCATTCCAATCCGTTCGATGGTTTTTTTTTAGTAACTTTAACCTCAGAAACCTCCAATAAATTTTCGAATTTTTTGAAATCCTTTCTTAGAGAGCACATATATCCCTAGAGTAAGCTACATACCAAATTTTATTCCAATCCGTTCAGTGGTTTTATGGAAATCTTGATTTAGTAACTTTGACTCCCCCAAACCCAATCTAAAATTTCGAACTTTTTGAAAACCTTTGTTAGAGCGCACCTACGGCCTTATAGGAAGCTACACACAAAATTTCGTTCTAATCCGTTCAGTGGTTTTTGGGAAATCGTGATTTAGTAACTTTGACTCCCCCAAACCCAATCTAAAATTTCGAACTTTTTAAAAACCTTTCTTAGAGCGCACCTATGGCCTGAGAGGAAGCTACATACCAAATTCCATTCCAATCCGTTCTGTAGTTTTAGAGACATTTTGATTTAGTAACTTTGACCCCCCCCCCAAACGCCCCTAAAATTTCGAATTTTTTGAAACCCTTTCTTATCACACCTACGCCCCCTAGAGGAAGATACGTACCAAATTTCATTACAATCCGTTTAGTAATTTTAGAGAAATCGTGATTTAGTAACTTTGACCCCCTAAACCCACTCTAAGATTTCGAATTTTTTTAAAACCTTTCTTAATGAGCACCTATAATCCTAGAGGAAGCTACATACCAAATTTCGTTCTAATCCATTCAGTAGTTATTGAGAAATCGTGATCAGTGAGTCAGTGGATTTGGCTTTTATATATACAGATAGAAGATATGTATTGTTATTAATAGCAAAACACCTTTCCTACTACGCATGGCCTAAATTCTACAATATTTTTCTCATTAAGAACGCCCAAAAGCAATATATATTAACAAAAATACAGACATAAATAATCCCCCCCCCCCCCCCCCACAAGCACTGTAAATTGCATTTCTTTCTGAACACGAGCTACAAGCACGTCTGTTAAAACTAGTTAAAAATTCCCTCATTCATAATTTTGAAGGTAATAAATTTGAAAGGAATTAGGGGTAGGAGATGAGGTTTGAGTGCTATGATGCGTTCAACAACACCCCCATCCCTTAAAAGAAGGGTGGTGGAGTAAAACATGGCCAAGGCGTGCGATAGTATTAGAGAAGTTGAGAGGGAAAAACAAAGTTTAATAATTCAACTGGGAGGAACAAGAAAAGTTTCGCAAAATCATGCTCCACCTTATTATACGGTACTTGTTTAAGCTCTTCGTGATGCCCTTAAATAGTTGATATTGAAAACAAATAATTTTATGTAAATCAAAATAATTTTACTATTTAATTTAAAATAAAAATCTAATAATTACTATATTATTTCAATAAAAAGCCTTTATTGAATTTTGATTAAAAATTTTGACTGCAGTACTTTCGAAGATTGCAGAAACTTATAATCTGTTATCTATAACTTCCATTTAGGCTATTTCTCGATTAAAAACAGATTTCCTTCCTTAAAATAATTTGTAAGTCTAATTTTTAAGCTGGGTTCTTGTTTAAGAGTAGACCAAAGTCTTGATGGTTCTTATTTTCTTTTAGTAAAACTTATGCTTTGGGGTTGCACTCAAACCCACATGTTTACAGAAATTTAAAACTTTGTTCGTGTAGTTAGCCAGATGGTTGGCGCTTTACGCAATTTTCTTTAAAACGAATAATAATTTAGGTACGTACATTTTTTTTAAAACTTCACTTCCTATACCTTAATGAATTTTTCGTGGATTTTTCGAAATTTAAACATTTAAAGAGCGTCATGTTAAAAGGCATTTAAAATCCAACAACAAACACATTCACTGAATATCATACTAGGATTTGGTTTGGTTCAAAATAAGGTTTCATCTACTCAAAAAAAAATAAATAAATGTAAGTTACAAGTTAGGAATGTGTATCTAGATCCGGCGTACCCCTTCTTTTTTAAACATTACCTTTTAAAGGGTACTTGTTTATCACATAATAAAAACAATTACATTATTATTATTATTTTATTTGAGAACTTATATCGCCAAATTCAATTTTTTAGAATGTTTACTCTCAACCTATCTTTGGTGCTTTATTTTCATTCATCATTGACTTCATACATATTTTTTCACTATCTCGAATACATAAGAAGTATTAAATGCATCATTACAAAAGTAAAAATCTTTTTTTAAATAACTTTTCAAACGTGTTTACTTTAAGCATAGATCATGAATAATAAAATAGATCATGCATGCATACGGGGGCTGTGTGCCGAAAAAAAGCTTGTCGGGAAAATAGTGCATGATCGCGTCGCGAGGTAGCGCTAGGGAGAAATCATTGGTAGCGTTGGTGCTTCACACCGCTTCCGTCATTTCCCCAATAGATAGCGCCACTATCGTCAAATTTCCATTGGATTGAAATATTGCATTGGATCGGAGTTCTATTAGGTTATCCAAATACAATGCTTTAAGCCAGTTAGACTAAAGGGTGGGGGGGGGGCGTATAGAGCATGTACATAGACTGAATATTTAAAATTACTGAACGTGATATATTTATGAATATACAGAGTGTAAAATAAATCGTGATAGGCCTACACCTCGATATAATTTAAATGGATTGCTATATCAATTAAAACTTCTACCATACCTATTAAACAAAATCGTCTAGTTTTAAGGGTTAAAATCGTTGTGCCCCCCCCCCCCCCCAATATTTAAGGAGGAGGTAAATTGAGCAATTTAATTTTTTTTAAATGCAATTATCTTGTGAAATATAATTGGAAAGTAATTTAAAACCATGCATTTCTGTGGTAAGAAAATAAAAGTCAGCTAAAGCACTCGTTCTCTACTCTCAAAAATTATATTTTGTAAGTTATTTAATTTACTTTATATTATTTAAAAGACAGAAAGAGATATGCAAAATATCATCTAGGGACTGTTATTAACCCTCACCGGACCTTAGATAACCTGCTTACAAAATCCCAAAGAATGTTAAATTGTTACTAGTGGACCTGGCAATGCTTGATTTAATTTTAAGGGTGATAATCGCATTTCATCCCAAGACTTAAGTAATCGAATGCAAATTTTTTTTTCTTTATAAAAATTAAGAATTATATTAAATAGTTTTAGATTGACAGTTTGTAGGAATTTAGTACAATTAGTTTTAATTGTATAGGCCTAATGGTAGCCACCCCATTTAAATCTTTTTGTTTGTAGTGATGATAATCTCTAAAAACATCATGGTATTGATATGTGTAAATTGTGAAATTTTAGTAAAATTAGTTCAGTAGTTTTTGAGAATATTAAAATGTAAGTGGATTAGTATTTAATTTTAAGGATAGTTATTCCATTTCATCACTTTTGACTTAAGTAATCTCTTAAAAATAATATTACATAATTTTAGCTTGACAGCTTTTAGGAACTTAATTTAATTTATTTGATTGTATTGAGGTAGCAACTCCATTTCAACCCCTTCCAATTGTGAATCTAAACTTTCCAGGGACCCGCTCAGATACACAAAAAAATTTCATCATAATTGGTCCAGCCGTTTAGGAAGAGTTCTTTGACATACACACGTACAGAAGAATTATATACTGTGTGTAAAAAAAAGTCCGTCCCCCACCCCTTTAATTTTTTGGCTTGTTAAAACAAACAAATATCTTTTGGGGAACGATACTAACTTAATCCAAAGTATCTTTTGACGTTATCGGAAATTTTGAGTGTCCCCCAAAAATGGGGGATTTCGGGGGCAACTCAATCTTATTACCCCTACATCTTATAAAATAAAAAAAAAAAAATTTACGAAATCGATTTGAAAGCAATTTTGATTAAACCAAACTTTCAAACATTTTTTGTCTATTGAAATTTTTTCTCAAAACTTCCTTTTCGAGATATTAGCAACTTTATGTCGATTTATTTCAACAAGTTTAGGGCCGCCATTTTGTTTTGGGTGATGCGATTTTTATTTCCTTTACGTAATTTTCCTAGTCTTAATTAGACTATCACTTGACCATACTTCCCATTTAAAAGTTTTGAGTTGCCCCCGAAATCCCGGGCGCTCAAAATTTCCGATAACGTCAAAAGATACTTTGGATTAAGTTAGTATCGTTCCCCAAAAGATATTTTTTTGTCTTAACAAGCAAAAAAATTTAAAGGGGGGGACGGACTATTTTGACACACAGTATATAGTATAGGTATGGTAAAAGCCTGACGTTAATATTGCAATCCATTTAAATTACATTGAGGTGTATCACGACTTACGTTACACTTTTTATATAACGCCCAAATAAATTTATTAAACTATTTGTGTGCTACAACAAAACCTTGGTCACTTAATGTATAGTTAACTCTTATCAACCGTAACACAACCTGTTATCCAAAACACTCGGTTTACTAATTGTCCTGTGACCAGGACCAGCTTACATCATCGACGACCGGGCGCTCACAAACAAGGACAAATTGCGCTCTTATTACTCTGCCCAAAACAAAAACAAACCGAATCGAGGTCATTGCGATTTCTCGCTTAACCCGCTCCCGATGAATTATACAACTCTGATTTCTTTCGCCTCTGCAAACAATCGGACATCTATAATTCACAAATATCCGTCCCGTCGGTCGTTTTTGTCGGTGTTTTCCGCTGCCTTCTCTATTCCGTGTATGTTTTAGTTTTTTTTTATCCGTTCCGATGATCAACGCCAACTCCGAACTCATTCCTCGACTTGCAAATAATCTTTTCTGGGAAATCTAAAAGTGTTTTTTTTTTCAGAATCGGCAGCTGGGGTTGTTTTTTTACAGGCGCAAAATATTTTAGTAAAAAATCCTACTTAAAGAAATAGGTTTATTTTATTTAGTTTTATTTATAAAAAAGGTTATTTTTAAAATAAAAAGGAAATTGAAACAGATCTACTTTAATGTTGCCGCTGCTTTCATTTTGTTTCTTACAAATACGTCTTTACAGACCGCATTGTATACTTTAATTTACAATAAGTAAAACATTTAAATTATTTAAAAATAGATTTCGTATTGTTATAAACAAACAAATGTACAAAAACTTTACAAAGTAAATTCATAAAATATTAGCCAATCAAAATATGTTGCATCTTGTAAAATATTAAGATTTATCCACCATATACTGTATTATAACCAACAAAAGTTGTGTTTATTACGAATTAAGTCAACACTTAGATTTTGACGAAACCTTAATGGCGTCCTCAATACGATTTGTATTGAGCTGCATGTTAATTTACAAAGTGAAACATTTTGATTTGCTGACTTTTGCGTATTACCTATCAACGAAACAAAACAGCAGCGTGGCTATATGACACTTGATATGCAGCGTGCTACCGTTATGCTATGTGTTATTATTGAGTAATTATTATTGATTGTTGTTATACGTTATATCACGATAGCAAAATAGTCAGACTTTAAGTGTAAAAAATGTTATTTTTCTAAAATTTATTGCACTTTCATAATTTGGTTGTGAAATACCCATACTAAGTATGGAAAAAATTTTGTGTTTTCCCGGCACAAAACATTAAATACTTTTCGGAGTACCATTATACATCTAAGAAACCCCGAAAACTACTGGTTTGACCCTAACATTCGTAGGTTTTTATTAATTTATATGTCATTCTCTTTCCACAATTCTCTATCCCAATCCGAAATGTCACTATTTATTTTAGTGACCCTGAAAGCTGCATTTGTCTGAACTATTAGTTAACTAGATTATATTCGCATGTACCCCCCTCCTCCCCAGCTGATTAAAGCTGTTTTTTTAATCGAAATTGGTTATAACAACTCGTTGTGTTCAAAGCTATGGTAGAATATATTTCCATATAATGTATAAATCCCTTTTAGACATACAGATTTGTTCTTTAACTACAAAAATAGATTGAAAATTACTAAATTAAATGTTAAACATTGTTTTCCGAGAGGTCTGTTCTATTGGATCCGTCTCGAATTGAAAATAAATGTTCACGCAAATTTATGAAGAAATGTAACGTACTCATAAAGCTTGTAACTGTGATACATGCTACAAATCTAAGTTACATGGTGGTTTATACCCAGTGGATTGTACCAAAATACTAAACTGAGGGCAATGTATTTTATTTAAAAGAAATATCAGTAACTTATCATGGGTGTTGATCTGATAAAGTCCAGACAAACATACATCTCTAAGATATTGCTATATATTACAAAGTAAAATATTTCGATCACTGAGATTAATATTGTAGCCTATATTTTAGGGTTTCAACCAACTATTTGGGAATTTGGACTTCTCACGAAGGCACTGAATTAGTAGAAATCGATTGTACCTCGGCCTTGCGAGCTCAGACTATAGACTTCGCCTTTCAATTCGACCTAGCGGCCAACGATTCGATTCGGTCGCAGCTGACAATCCCACTGTTTATGGTACTTTTATAGAATTTTAAAGGTAGTGCTATAAAGTCGTGTAAAAATACAAAACGTGCATAATGATCTCCTATATTGATTTTTTAGATAAAATAACAAAAAGTATCATTCTGGTACGTAAAATCTCAAAACAAATTAAAATCCTGGCGAACGAACGCGTCCTAGCAACTTAGAAAAATAACGTCTGTTAAATTTGGAACAAATTGAACTTAAAATGTGGCCATTAGTTTGCGAATACATATATACGTATTTATATACATACAGACTGTTCATAAAGTCCCTTTAACCCCCTTTACTATTTTTGTTATTGAAAATAAGTTAACGAAACTTTGTATATAACTTATGTTGCATAACAGGATACATTTTTACTTCCTCCACCCAATACGTAGTATATGGAGAAAGTATTGTTTTCGTCTAAATTTTCGAATTGGAATTTTTAGTGGAATTATCTGTTTTGGTGCTCCCTGAACCCAAAAAAGTGTTTTTTTTTTTGTTATGTCTGTCTGTGTGTCTGTGTGTCTGTGTGTCTGTTAGGATGTGTACAGAGCTGGAGACCATACCAACGGTCCAATTTTGATGAAATTTGGAATGTAGATGTAGTTCTGGAATATCTCCAGGAATTTTTAAAATGTTTACAAATTTTAGATTTTTAAGGGGTTTTACCCCCCAAAAATGGCCAAATATTAATTTCTCAAAAACGGCTCTAACGATTTTGATAAAATTTGGCTTATTTGTAGCCCTTAATTTACCCTACCATATGCAAAAAACACAACTTTCTACAAATTCTGGTTTAGGTAATAATAATAGTGAATGATTTTTGGGGGTTTTTGGCCAAAAGGAGGGTTGTTTTTCAAAAATTTTCAAAACATTTTTTCCTGCATCCATACAGGCCTAATTGACATGTTTGGTGCAAATTTGTTCGAAATCGATCGAATAGTTTTAATAATAATAATAATATAATATATTAATATAATATGGATGTGTGTTACATGCATCTAATATTTTCCATGGTAACATTTTCCTACTGTTGCAATTCTAAATAACCACCGCCTATGCTACTCTTGGGAAGGTATAAAGTTTCAACTGTAAGAAAGTATCAGTTATGTGGTACCGTTTATTTGACATATCTGAACCTTTATGGTTTTGGGAGGCTTGAGAGGGTTAGGCGAGTAAACATTTCAAATATAAAGGTAGGTCATTTAATACACCATTGAAATGCTTATTATAAGAGAAACAGAATGGCGCTTATTAGAGCTCTGTATCTTGCCTCGTTTTAAAGTAATGGGCAATCAAAGTTCTGGAAAATTATATTGTTATCATAAAATCAAATCAGATTATTAATTTGTTAATATTAGGCATACGTAGGTTGTATGTTATTTTCTAACCTTTGATTGCCCATTATTTTAAAATGAAGTAACATATTAAGCTCTAGTTTGCGCTATTGTCTTTCTTCTTTAATAAGCTTTTCAACAGTGAATTTAATGACTTACCTTTATATTTATATATTTGTTTCTTATGACACCCCACAACGTGTTTTAGGGACCATGAGTGGTGCTCATTAACAACTCTGGACCTTAAGTATAACCATGCTAAGATTTACTGCAATATCTTTCCTAAAGAAATTCGCGCATGACAAAAAACAAAGAAAAATAGGAAGAAACATACAGAGCTCTATATTTGTCTCCAGAAATTTGGGAGAGTCTAAAATACAATGACAGTACTAAAAGGCAAAGTGTGAGACAAAGAAAGTGAGAGGAAAACCCCAAAGTGAGTATTATATTTGTTTTGTGGTTGCAACACAAAATACACCTATATGATTTGAAAGTCAACCTTCTACTATTAAAACTGCACAAATAGTCAAGTTGTTTACTCGTATTTGAAACGGTAACCTCAATCTTCGGAATCAGGAAAATAGACAATTATAGATTAAGAGAGAAAAATACTAGAGATAATCAAGTAAAATTGTAAGAGAAAGAACACATAATAATTGGATTTCAACTTCATTACAAAATCAAAACGCATTTAGAGTAACAAATTATACTTATTAGCAACTTGAGCAAACTTCTTTGAGTTATGAGCTCCTGTAAACAGTTTCGGAGTCTTGTTTTTTCCTCGCAGCTTCGGCTGAGCACGGGTGTACATGACAGGGAAATATGAGTGTCGAGGGGTTGGGGTGGAATATAGATTAAGTTTATATAAGAAATGGGCCGGGAAAAGGAGAAGATAAAAAACTGGACAGAAGCTTTCTTTTATCATATATCGCTGTAAACGGGGGTAATTTACACCCCTCATTGAATAGCGTTATAGGGTGCTATGTAGAGAAAGAATTGGACGTTATTGGTTTAGTTTTGAAAACTTCCACGACCCGTTTGTCGTTCAATTCGTTCGTTGGTTTTTGAAGGGAAATTTGCAACAAATGTATTTGTTAATATTTTTCTGGCGTTTGACTTATTAGCCTAACAAATGTATTACAATGTCCACCATCAATAATCATTGGCATCTTTCGTACTTTATGATTCACCCTAATTAATCTATACTAATATCATAAAGAGGTAAAAATTTTTTGTATGTAGGGGGTGATTTCTGGAACTACTGAATCGATTGAAAAAATAGTTTTACTAAAAAAAAGCTTAACTATCCCTGAGTAACATAGTTTATAATTCATTTTGATAAAAACATTTTTTATTTAAATATTTGTAAATTTAGTAGGAAAATTTTTTTTAGGTTAGGCCTAAAATCATGAACCAACACATGTATTTGCATTTATTACTATAGCAACCAATTGAATAATTACTATAGCGCAGGGATTTCCCCTAGTGCTTAATGAAGTAAAATGTGACTTTAAATTAACAGCTATTTTGTACTCCCATTTTATTCAAATTAGAATATAAAGCCTTAATATTTATTGTTTTTTTAATAAACTACTGAATAAATAATTTAAAAAAATGTATTTGGTCGTTCTATTTTCTTAAAAAATCCCTCTCTGTCAAATTGCATCTCTCTAGTCAATATAGATTTTGAGTAGAGAACTGTAAGACGACAGAGAAATGGTAAATTATATTTGGGAGGTTTTTAACATTCGTCATAATCTGTGGTACTCACTGCCTCAAACATATAATTACACCAAAGTGCTGAAATGGTTTCTTATGTTTTACTTCCTCGTGTTGTATGTATTCTGATTCTGTATTTTGTTCTGTTAGAATAAGAGTAAAGTTCTAATTTTTGTTACAACTAACTCAACAATGGGACAATACATAGTCATTTCATTTGGAAAGTGATTAGAACTAGTCACTGACTAAACAATGTTTAAAATAATATAGTTTTATATTGCGAAAATTAAGTTATTGTAAAATAAACTCTTGCAAGAAACTGAATCATAAATTTTGATTAGTGGTTGTTTTATGTTTCAGGTAGGAATTGATCACTTTGGATTCTTTCATCCTAGAGTATCGTAGTTCAATTGTAAGTCTATATTTGAATTTGATCATAACTTATATCAAAACTGTTACATTTGACAATTAAATTTTAAAGTAATTAAGCTTGTTTATTTTGTCTTTAAGTATCAAAAGAATAATTAAACTCAACAACAACAAAAATTATTAGCGTAATATCATTACAGATTTTAAATAATTTGTATTAGACCTACTGCGATGTCTGAGATCATTATTGTTTTAATATTTTTTAAATTTTAGCACATCAAAATGTTATAGGACAAACGTGATATAAAACGCTTTTGGTTTATTCAACAATTTGTAATAGGTGTGTTTTTTTTTTCAAAATATCCCCTGTTTTTTTTGTACCTTTTTACAACTAAACCTAGAATTGAAAGCGGATTGATTGCTTCTTTGGTTTTGACAATGACTTCATATAAATAAGACGATAAGTTCTGATGTTAAAAATTCAGACCAGGAAAGCAGGAGTAAAAGTGTGATTGCACCATCGGCCGATAGGGGTTCGACTATCAAGGTCACATAACAGTCGGACCTCTCTGTCTCTCTTAATCTTTCCATCCTTTTCCCACACTCGGTCGACAAAACGTGACCTGAGAGCTCCTAGCGACTTATGGCGCAAACTCACTTTTATACCTATTGTCCTGGTCTGAATCATTCCCAGTTAAGCTACGGCTATACTTGTACGATCAGATCAGATCAGATAGGAGCCGATTTTTTCCGGAGGTATTCTTTCTGTGTATTTAAATAGGAGGTGGCTAA
>JAGFPH010000103.1:316789-337505 GCA_018207615.1 Philaenus spumarius
AGGTGGCTAAATCTATACGATCAGATCAGATCAGATCGGAGCCGAATGTTTTTCTATGCTCTAAGAGCATACCGGAACGGTCGGCTCGGTTCCGTTCTGATCGGATCTGATAGATATAGCCAACCCTCCCGATTGCTCCCGATCAGAAAGGGACTGGGCTATAGGTAATACCGGACTAATCATAACAGACGCATGTTTCGTGTTATTTTTTGTTTTTAATTACTTTGATTGATACTTCTGTTATATGACAACCGTGTATATGGAACTGACAAAAACAACTACAACTTGTTTATTATGCTTTACGAAATTATTATCCTATGCACAGTTTAAGTTTAACAATAGTTTTTCTATTTACCTGTCGTTTTTGATTGATAGGATGTGTTCCTATTTTTCTTCGTTTTCTTTTCTCGTCCAACACAATCATCAAAAATTCTTCGTTGGTGTCCGAGCTAGACGAAGAGCACTGTTCTTACATGATGATTTTGCAATTTACTGAAGTTATAACAGTAACAGGAAATCCAGACTAACTGATGGTGAGGTAGAATGCGCGCGCATCCTTCCGACACATGTCGGAACGTTGCGAATCTGATAGATTTAGCCACTCCATCGGAATTTCGCGACAGACAGGAAAATTCGGCTCCGATCTGATCTGATCTGATCGTACAAGTATAGCCGTAGCTTTAACTGTTCGTCTTATTGATAAAATGTAGTCATTGGTTTTGGCAAACTTTTGAATCGTCGAGGAACTAATGCCTTTAAAAATTACGTGAACAGTTCGAAAATTAAAAATTCGAATTAAATAATAAATCTTATTCCTTATGCTGTCATATGTTTTTATTGAAAAAACAAAATAACTGACGTAACACTAAGACAAGTCTTTTCTGACCAATACTTATAGGATTTAAAAACAAATTTACACAACCTATCACTATAAAAGATCTTAAATTTGTTCAAGAATCATTTTTATAAGCACTACCTATGTAAACATAATTTAACATTTAATGCTTCATAAATCTAACAATAATATCAACACCAATCATTTCACAGACGGTTGAAATAACATTAAAATATACAATAATTTATATAATAAAAATGAAATGCTGTTCGTTGTTACGCGCATCACTTGAGAACGGCTGGACCAATTGGGCTATGTTTTGTTTTAAAATGTTCGTAATAGTCCGAACTAGGTTTTTATGCAAAGACAAATTTGAAAAGTTCCTGGAAAATTTTCAAATTCGGGAAAAACTGAACATGCTTTTTTCGATGGGATTTTTGTATTAACTCAAGACCATAACTCACAAAAACAGCTGTTCGGATAAAAAGCTTTGCAACACATGTTTGTTTACATTCATTAAAGTAACAACTTTATACAGCAAATTTATAATCAGTGTAATATTCTTCAAAACTCAGATCAGTGTAAATCTTTTTTAGTTTAGATTGAAACACTAAAAACAAACACAAACAAAAATCAACGAAATATCGGTTGTTACATATCTATACACTTACAGATAATAATATGCTGTTTATAATATCGTTTATGCCTATATTAAATATATTTTATCTATGAATTGTTTGATACTTTTCAAATCATTTTTCGCTTTCAAAAATAATAATAATGAAATATTTATCTAACACCTGCATAACCATAAACATAAATCAGTTTAAACATATTTATATTGAAAACTAAACAAGCAATCTGAATGAAACTAAAAGCCACTAAACTATCACATTTTTATGTTTATTTTGATATATAGGCCCTAATTGTATATTTTAATACCAAACAGTATCTTATACTAATTAGCCCTATAAATTTAAAATTACAAACTCTATTTGAACGACTTTGTTACATCCTGAATTAATACGGATGTTACAAAGTGATTAAACATACCTTTGACATTCAACATACAAACGAACACTACATTAGTTTAAACATAATTATATTGAAAACTAAACAGACAATCTGAATAAGACTAAATATAATATTTGAATCTTTATTTTGATATATACCTAATTGCATATTTAAATACTAAACAAAATATTATATTAATCTATATCTTTACTTAAAAATCCATTGTAAGGGTGTTTGTACGCGATGAACTCCGAAACTACTCAACCGACCTTAATGATTTTTTTTTCAAAATGTGTGATCTATTCCAACTTAAAATATAGGATAGTTCTTATACCGATCTAAAGGGTTGAAATGGTTTTGCTATCCCCATAAAATAACTACAAATTAAACTAACTTCATACAAGCAATAAACCTAAATTTATGTAATATTATTTTTAAGAGATTACAAAAGTATTTGCAATTTGATAACTTAAGTCAAAGGGATGAAATAGGATAACTACCCTTAAAATTAAATCAAGCAATAGCGAATCGTTGTGGGTCCACTAGTATAATATACAAGTTGAGACTTAATAAAAAATAAATAAATTCAGATATTGATAAAATGCAGGGTGAACATATTTTTAATGAACTACTATAATTTCATAAATTTTTAATTAATTACTATAATTTCATTGAATTTTTATTAATTACTACAATTTCATTGGTTTTTAATTAATTATTATAATTTCATAGGCTTCTAATTAATTTCGCTATTCAAGCTGGAGAATTTCAACATACCTTTCGCCTGCTTGTAAAACCTTATTGGTTAATGTAAGCTGACAGGTTGTATGTTTTCGAAACACTCCCTAAGTGACACTACGAGAGTCCTGTCATTGGAGATTTACGTTCTACAATTTTATAATACTTGTACGTATAGCGTGAATCGGCAACAACCGCCATAAATTATAACCTAAGCTGGAACCCAATGGATTATCGTTTTTATCACAAGATTTCTGAAATGTTATCCTCGAATAATAAATGTGCTGTGTGTTTAACAAACAAGGAACGTTTTGAAATAAATCATTGACGGTCGAAATTTTACCTGTGCGCTTCTCTGTGGTTTCATGTTTTAATTATCGCCGTAAGTTTATTCATAAATGTGTTTTGGAAATTTGGATGTTGGGAAGAACGTGTATATAAATTATTGAGATATGCAATCTTTAAAATTTTACATAATTATTTTTTTATTTACTTTCGTGTTGTTTCTCTTTTTTTTAAGATTAACTGTTTTCCGTGCTTTCTCAAATAGTGTTTTATAAAGTTGGTTTGTAAACGTGTTGACCCAAAATTGATTTGGATTCCAACCTAGTTACTAGACTTGGCTTTTGTTCTATTGAAGGAATTACAGTTTTTTTTAAATATTAATATCTTTTTTATCTATCAAATAAATTAGTAGACAAAACGAATGACCATGATAAAAAACAGTTTTAGTAAATTTAGACCTAAAAGAACAACAACAATAACTTTATTGCTTTAAAGTACAGTGTACATAAGCAAGATGTTGACCATTTACGAAAATAACATATTTTATGATATTGTTCGTTCTTATCCTTAGTTTTTTCTAACCAACTTTTTTAGTTTATTTAAGATACTTAAAAAATTATGTTTATACAATAATTTTATAAATATAATTTACTGTATATATTGTATAATTATTATAAGACGAAGCACAATTTCAGATACTGAAATAAAACCAAATTATACAAGCAACAATAATATCAGTACATTTACACACGAGTTAGTAAAAATTTAGTAAATATATTTGAAATAGTGTATAATGAAGAAGGATTAAAAATCTGTATATATAAATAACACGAAGAAATAATTAAAGAACAACCACCAAATTCATTAAATATCAAAGCATAAAATACAAAATTGCAAATAATAATGGAATGTATAGTAGTTTAATTGTTTAAGTATTAGTTTTTAATAACTACCGTCAACTCACTTTTTTTTTAAAACAAAACATTATACAATTTTTAATTTATTAAAACAACTTTATGTTACATTATAATGTCGAAATTGTAAATAAGGAGAATTAAATAATGAATTAATGTTGTTTTTATAGCAATATTAAGTTTATATAAGCTTTTGTTACTAATTTGAACTAAAATTTAAAAAATGCTATGTAGTAATTTCCTGCTTTTTCTTTCATAACATTATAGACTCACAATATGTTTAACATAAGGTGATTAAACTTCGTAATTAAAGTTGAAATTAACCCTTATTTCAAACATAAAAACATGAATATTTTGCTCACTGAAATGTTTAATTATCTACAGAAACTGTGCGCCTAATGAAGACTATGTATCAACAAGAAGTAGGCTTAAATTGCGTCATGAACTCAAGCAACAATTCAACTTAAAGTCCACAATAAACGAAGACATTGTAAATTTGCACATTGTTAAAGCGGGCTAACGAACACCTCCCTTACATTGTTAAGCCTAATTTTAAATTGCATTGTTGTCTAATTAACGAACATACATCAAAGATACTATCAGTAATTTACAAAACTCGGCGTGAAAAATATAAAAACAACCGTTCCCCGATAAAAACACCGGAGGATGATATTTTTCCACCCTAGCAATGTAACGCAACCCTTTTCCAAAGTCATTCATCTTTCGTTTCTCTTCCACAAATTGTCCTTGTTGGCTTTTAATATTAATGGCTCTGTAATTATGAATCCGCAGGGTGTATGAGAAGAAGGGGCGGGGGCGGTTGTGTTAGAAACGATTCCAAAATTGCAGAACCCCTTCTACAACCCTTCAGCTCCCAATATGGCGGACAAAGTTATAATTAACGCAACTAGCTATAGGGAACTGCTTCAGTTTAGGAGATTAATACGCAATAATTTACATCTGCAAACGTGCACTGTGCCGCTCTCTTGCGGATAAAACATTAGTTAGAGTTGTGCCATTTTTCACAAATGTTGTTGGGATTTATGAGGTATTAGATCTTCTAATTAGTCTTGTTGGTGCTCACTCGTTAAGAAAGCTTAGGGGATGAAATATTTTAGCTCGCCTCATCCCTCATCCCCCTCGGTACGACCAACAAATTACATTTTACAACTCGGCAAGATGGTTAAGTTTCGGAGTCATTAATTGTTGGGGATGTGTGAAACGTCAATTAAAACATTGTTTTATGGTTTATTCACGCTATTAAAGATCAAATATGTAATAACTGGTGAGAAATTCAACTTTACACTTTAATTTAGGTAAAATTTAAAACAGTAAATAATAGACCGATATGTATACAGTAGGTTTCAATTCTGGCAAACGGTTATAATGTAGTTTTTTTTACAATATGAACTCTTTATTGTTTTAGAGTAATAAAATTATAATTTTTAACTTTCGTCATTTAGTTTGCCTTCCACACTTTAGTTTAAATCTTCGTTTAGGGGAATAAACAAAGGAATCAGGATTAATACAATTATTTACTAAGTAGGCGAACAGAATTAATAATGTGTCACTTTAACACCAACATGAAACGAAATACATTTTAAAGACGGATAAATGATTACCGGTAGATCTATCGTTTTGATATAATTGATACATATAGGCTATTTATTGCTGACGAAGTAAAACATAATATCCTACGTTTATAGTGCCTTGGCGTTTTCCATGCATGGCTTTGTAAATTGTATAAATGTGTTTTAGAATTTTTTTAAAAATAAAACTATTGTTGCAAAATGTATTGTCCTTGAAAATACTCTAGGTATACATTTTTTATAATGACACTACCTTCCGTACAAACACTTTGTTGGGATTATCTATTATAATTAATTATATTTGTGCTATTTGAATTAATAAATTGTACTTTTAATTTTCAAGCAATCCGTGTAAAATTTAGCTGTGGGTTAAACGTGACTGCCTATGTGTCTTACATAAAACAAACGGATACACCAAAATGATAGATTTTTACTTTCTCCACCCTATACGTAGTATATGGAGAAAGTATTGTTTTCGTAAAAATGTTCGAATTTGAATTTTCAGTTGAATTATCTGTTTTGATGCTCCCAGAACCCCAAAAAATTGTTTAGTGCAATTATCTGTGTTGGTGCTCCCTGAACCCAAAAATATTTTTAGTGGAATTTTTTGTTTTGGTGCTCCCTGAACCCAAAAAAGTGTTTTTAACGTGGTGTCTGTCTGTCAGTGTGTCAGTATGTATACACGACCAGAGGGGACACTATTGGTCCGATTTTCATGAAATTTGGTATGTAGGTACTAAACCCTAATATCTCCAGGCGTTTTTTTCATTTTTTTGAATTTTTAATTTTTAAGGGTAATTTACCCCTAAAAACCAATAAAAAACGACAAAAATGCAAATTTCTCAAAAACGGCTCTAACGATTTTGATCAAATTTTAAGTATTTATAGTGTTTAAGATGCCAAACAAAATGACACCACCCGCTTTTATCAAAACTTCGGCGTTTCATAATTATGGGGAAATGTTAAAAAATAAACAAGTTTATGTTGTCAATCTAGCATCAGGGCGACGGCCGCACGGGTTAGCACAACGGTAGCGAGGACGGCCAGTAATTCAAAGGTCGCGCGATCGAATCCCGCCTGGGACAATAACTTTTTTATACGATTGACGTAGATAGAATATTATTTTTTTGTTTTATTCTAAAAAGTAGTAAATAAAATGATTAAAAACAATATTATTTTGACTACAGTAAGTTGGGAGAAAGTTTGTGTCAGTTAACTGATACCGTTTATTTAAAATAAGTAGGCCTATATGTCGAAATTGATTGCAAACTTCATTTTCTCTGTATTATGTCAAGTCTAAAGGTATTTAAAGTGGGCGAGTTGATCATGTAAATATTTTTAATAATTTATTTGACTTGCAAATATAGAGTATTGATATGCTACAATAGATTTAAATTAGAACATAAATATCTTAGTGATTGAAGGACAAAAAATATATCCGAAGAGGAAAATTACAGTGACATATTGCTAAACGCAATAAAACCTTCCGCCTGATTGTGTCTGAATTAGGTTCGTAAATGCATCTCATTTTATGAACTCGAATAATAACAAAAGTCGTCTTATACTTGATTAAAAACTCTAGAACCGGAAGAGGAGGACCATATTTCAACGGAAACAAAAGCGAACAATCATGGAAGCATCTTATACAGTGGGGTAGAAGGGGGAAATAAGAATAAGCTTTGGAAGGGAGGGCTGGAGATGAGCCCAGCTTCAAATTTATCGCTCGACTGCCCCGCGCTATACTTCACTACTGTAGACCGATATATTATAGTGTCTCACTAAGGGCCAGATGCATCCAGGATACAAGAAAGAAGAAAAAGGACATTGGCAAGGATAAATTACCATTATGTCCCTTTTTATTAACAATATCTTGCAAATTGGATTCGGGATGGAAGAAGGGAAAACGAAACGGAAAGAAAAATTGGAATGGGTCTTTGATGAAGCTTTCGAGTTGCTACCCTCTCGATATAATGGATGGCGTGATGTAAGAAAGTAAACATATACATTAACGCGTTGGTATCATAAACTGTATGTTAGTTTACTTGTCAGTAGTTTATTATGACAGTAGAAGAAAACCAGTTTATTATTAAACAACGGTAGTTCCTTACCAATTGGGGTTCTGGATAGTTTGGATGCAATGTTCATTCATTGTGTAATTCCACTTAGGCCTACAAAGTAAAAACATTAGTAAACAACACCAATCTATCAAATAAACTACATATACTATGTGCACTACGTAACATATATTACAATTTTTCAAGTAGAAATTTATAACATACAAAAATGAATGTGGACACCATTATTTATACCTCTCGGATGGTAAATGGTTTCACATCATTGTAGGTTATTAAATAAAATGATTTGATCAGTTCACCGTTCTCTGCAAAGAAGCGACTGCTAGTATTGTGTAGTGTTTTCAATTGGTTCGGCGGAAAGTTTATTTTAAATAAGAGGATGACAACAGGTAAAACGTGTTTTTTTAAATTCAGTATTTGTTCTTATATTTCTATATATTTGGGTTGCACGGCGTAAGTCATTTAGATTGCTAGCTGCTTTTGTTTGGTTTTCCTGCACTAGTACTTAGTTTTCATTTGTGTGGTCGATAAAGACTTTAAAAAATTATCTGAACGAAATCCTTAGTTTATTTTGTTATACAAATTCTATAAGATAGTTAGTGGTCGTCGTTAGCCATGATTTTTTCTTTTTTTATCTACGAGAAACTAAAGAAAAATTTATAGTATTATTTAACAAAGAGTAACAACATAAGAACGTCATGTTTTCTTGCAGGAAAAAACAGTAAATTTGTTAGTTAATTTAATAAAAATAGAAAATTAATTAAATTACGACTGAAATAATCCAAAGACATCGTCGGAGTAGAAAAAATCAAATAACGGAAAGAAGAACAGCAACGTAGGTAAAAGTGGGGGCAGCAATAATTTCAAGGTGTCACATTGTCCCGAGCAACTGGAAATAAGGGTTGTTTTGGAGGGAGGGGTGGGGGGGGGGGGGGGGGGACAAGATGAATGTGCCTAAGCGACTATCACACGATAGAAGTGGATGTTTTGGAAACTGGAAGAGGAATGGTAGAGGGGATAGATATCTAAGTTTTCTATACACATTGGAATTGCTTTTCTTCTAGGGGTATTGGCGCGGAGGGGTAGTTCGGGGGGGGGGGGGGGTTGATATAGTATCCTGCCAGTAGGAAAAAAGATGACAATAAACGAGAAGAGATAGAAGATTTGAGAATGGGATAAATACAATCGGCCACAGGTGCGAGAGAAAATTGAGTTTCCAACTTTCTAAAACAAACTTAAATGGAAATGGATGACGTTTTGGTTTGTTAGCTTAACTTTCTTTCAAGGGGTGGATTTATTCAGATTATGTTTCGTAATGAAGATTTGCTATTCTATAAGTCATACAAATATATTTTAAAGCTGTAATTAATTATTTTACTTTATTGCTTTTTTGTCCCCAAATAAAAATAGAGATATAACGTTATCCTTTAATAAAAAACAAAGACAAAACGTTGTGTTTCTTGTCTAAACGTTAGTTGCTTTTTTTAAAAAACAGTACAGTTTTTATTGAGTTTAGAGCATTATAATATTAAACAACGATTATTTTAAAATTTGTATGCTAATTTAGAACGGGTTTGGAAACCCCATATATTAAATAAGTTTATCTAAAAAATTGACAAGACAAAAAAAATTTTACTGAGAAGAGTTTTGAAAACCCTACATTTTACCCACAATATGATATTTATTTGGCTAATTTTTTTAAGCGATGGAATGATTTTAAGTTTTGAATATTTTTTAATGTTTTAAAGTATGACTTTTGAGGTATTTCTTATTTATGGTAAAACCAATTATAATTTCTTGGCAAAAGAAAATTCACAAAAATAGTAAATTATGTATTGTAGTTTACAAGATTAAATTTGAATAATAGCCGATGTGCACAAAAATTGCCCCTGACGTTTTATATCAACACAAAATATCCTTTGCTCATACTGCCAATATTTTGCCAGAATATTTTATAAAATTCCCCACTAAAACAGCAAAATTAACGCTTCTCAACCCGTAATATTTCATCAGCCCTGGATTTGACTTGAAGAGGTTCGGTAAGTGATTGCCAGGGGTGGCTCAAGCATCGAACATAAGATACATAATTTATAAAGGTTGTGAAGTAGACTTAGGGGAAGGAGGTGTATCAATGTATTAGGGGTAGTAGCCACCCTTACTTCCTGGACGTGGACACGGATAATCTTTCACCTAAAGTAGTTCCGGTATTTCCTTTGGGATCTATTAAGCTTTCAAACTCCCGATGATTTCACTTAGGTAATAGGCAGCGAGTTTTTGCAGTATTTGATTACTGTCTATTTCGTTGTATTTATGATTTATGGTTGGAGTAGGGCCTAAGTAAGAACGTGTTTTTAAAGTAGGAGAAAGGAGACTGTTATGACTTTTCAAATTGGTTTTATATATTTTAATACTAAGTGTTAAACTCTTTGATGTCTTCAGCGTAACAGATAGGCCTAAGTTAAACCTAAATCAATTTATCATTTCTGCTTTGTTTTGGATTTTTAAAACAATAATTAAAGCTTTTTCAGTGAAAAAATTTAGCAAATATTTACTTTAAAAAAATTTATTTTTTTAACTAAAAAGTTATAAAAAATTATCTACAATAATTCCAAAATAATAAACTATGGATTGGCTTTTCATTTTTGTATGCGAATTAAATTATATATAATGCTATTCTATGAAATAAAATAATATTGATCAATGTCCCTATTGTATTTGAACTTACCTTCAGGCCTAAGTAAATGCATTTTTACTGCCTCACTATACTATAGTATAGAGAAAATATAGCGATCGCAAAAAAAATCGATGTTGAGATTTTTGTAAAAATATCCGTTTTGGGAACTCCTGAGTCCAAAAAAGTAGTCTTGTCTGTATGTCCGTCCGTTTACAAAGCTACAGAGAAAACTATTCGCAAACATGCTGATTAGGCCTGTATAGATGTACGAAAAAAGGTTTTGAATTTTTTTTTAAAACAACCCCCTTTTTGGCCAAAAACCCCCCAAAAAATCAGTTATTATTTTTTTATAAAAAAACGGCTCTAATGATTTTGATAAAATTTGGTTTATTTGTAGCCCTTAATGAACCCAACCATGTGCAAAAAAAAGCATCTTTCTAAAAATTCTCATTAAGCTAATAATAATGATATTTATTAGTTACTCTCCTACTTTAATGTATCCCCTCTCCTACTTGAATGCAACTATGAAGTCACAGTGAATCTTGTTTAATAATTTAAATATGTTTGTGAGAAAGTATGTGCCAGTTTCTGGTACTCACTGTACGGTCAATATTTCCATACTAATATTTATTTGCCTTGTGTGATAAAGCAGCACAGTCGCACAATATATCCCTTATCGGAATACCTCAAGGGCTTCAGACCTAGCTTTTCAAAAAGTTGATAAGACCCTTCTGCGTCGTGGTGGTTCCGCTACAATTCCCCGAACATATTTACCATGTTTTGCCTCTGGTGAAATGAAATACAACATTTTGTTTGGGGTAGTCTAAGATTTTATTGTAATTATTTGTTATCATAATTGAAATGTGATTTGTTTTTAAGATGGTATATTTCTTTGTCATAATGCTCCATTTTTATTTCATGAAATAAATTGATGACTTAATAGATCTGCTAAACTAATTAAAAAAAATCCAATGTCATAAATGGCATATTTTGTGGGGGGGGGGGGGGGAGTGAGAAAGGTTTGATTTGATTTAAAATGTAAACGCAGGTAGAGTGTTACATCATTTTAACCGTTTAAAAGTAAACATTTTTAGCAAAAATTGTAAATTGTGGGCTTAAGACCACGCGGGAGAACTGTAATTATTTCAACACAACTTACGAAATGAGGAAGCACAATGTCCATTTCAGATGTATTACCAATTAAACTGTACATTGTGTTGACATTAACGGGTTAAGCCTATGATGTAGGACAATCTGTTACACTTATTTACCCAACTCAAATATACTAAACTAGCAATGCGTTCGTGGCATAATCGGCTCATGCGCTGGCCTATGCTGATGGACCTTGCTGGTTCGAATCTCGGCAAGACCAAAACTTTTTCCAAAACAGATGGAATAGAGCGTTTCAGAATAGAGTGTTTCACATTAGAGCGTTTCACAAAATGCATGGTGAAACGCGTGACGGTAAAATCCGATTCACCCCCAGCAACAAGTGAACTATATACTCTGCTATATAAACATGTATACACATTTTTTGGACGTGGTGCGCCAATACAAGTTTACACTTTAAAAATTATCAGTAAATAAACATTACCAGGATGGTCGTTGATATCAAAAATAAATACAAAAAAGTAGGCCCAAATCCAGAGTTTCGTTTGTTTTAAATCTTGATTGGATTATATTCTCCAGTAATATTTTGAACAATATTAACCCATAATCTATACCATTAGTAAAATTGTCTACGCGTATGCAAGAATAAAACATTAGGGAAATAACTAACAATAAAGTGTAGGGCAAGAAGAAAAAACACTTTATGCAATTTACAGAATGTTCGTTGAAATTACACCCGTACAATGTGTAGCCGAATTAATTGAATTATTTTTTAAATTACGGACTTTTATGTCTTCAAGAAAGTTTTTATTTTTTATCACATAGGCTAATATTGATTTAAAAAAAAATAAATTACGAAATAGAATAATATTGTAGGCCTACTTAAGTTATAATCAAAATTTTCATAGATAATAAAAGAACCAATAAATTTGTAATGTCTTAAAACACACACACACACACACACACACATATAGTGTTCAAAAAGTCCCTTGAACCCCCTTTCTTATACTATTTGTGATTGGAAATAAGTTTAACAAAACTTTGTATATACATACCTGAACCTTTATGATTTTGAGGGGTTTGAGGGGGATTTAAATATAAAGGTAGGTCATGTAATACACCATTGAAAAGCTTATTAAAAGAGAAACAGAATGGGGCGAACTAGAGCTTAGTATCTTGCTTCGTTTCAAAGTAATGGACAATCAAAGTTCTGGAAAATGATATTGTAATCATAACATCAAAACAGGTTATTAATCTGTTGATATTAGGAATAAGTAGATTGTATCTTATTTTCCAGAACTAAAAGTCTAAGCCCACCAAATCATATTGTGTCAGAAATGTAAAAAAAATTCCTGTTATGTAACACAATGTATATACAAAGTTTTGTTAACTTATTTTCAGTAACAAAAATAGTGAGGGGGTTAATGGAACTTTATGAACACTCTGTATATAATTTATTGTGTAGGCTAGCTTACAAAAAGATAAAAGTTATAAAAATAATTAATGCATATTTATTTAATGTGATTATTATTGAGTAGCTTCTAACATGGATTAACATTAATTGAAAGACAAAACATACTTACAAGGCGAAGGTAAAAAAATACAGAACTAATTCTGTATTTCTCTTTTGTTACAACAAAGATGATTAATGCAAAGATTACATTTTTGAAATACTTTAATAAAAAAAAACCTGGTTTAAAAAATAACTTATCAGCCTTTTCGATTTCCTAAGGCAAACATAAATTCTGTTTTCTAAACAGTCTCCTTGAAAGGAAACCCGATGAAATCCAAGTCGGGTTTATCTGTTGCTTTTCCAACCGAGGTAAGATCCCCGTCTGCCCCGGAGCGTCGCTTTATGGGGCCATTTGAAAGCAGTCGAACATTTTAAGTCTTTATGAAATGATAAACGGGCTCCATGTGTAATGCATTTTGTAGAGACGTTATTGCGTTCTATACGGGACTCTGAATACATCCGATAGAGGGGGGAGGGGGGCAGGATAAATCAAAAATAAAAATAACTCGCCGATACGGAGACAGTCTGGGGACAAGATGTTTTGGGTCCTTATCGTGCATAGGATGTGTAGGGTTTGCGGATTATATGAGGGCGTTTATATCAGCGTGTTATCAAGGATCGGTTGAGGGGAGGAATAGAAGAAATTGGATTTCGTAAAGCTAGGCGTAGTAGTAAATATTAGCAATTTTACTATATGCAATTATTTTCTCAAGAAAAATTGACATAGCATTGCGTTGTTGGTATTAAAATTTAGATTTTCGACCAAAAATCTAACATTTTATGAGTTAAAAGGCGGGTGCAAATAAAATGTAGCTTTATGTTAAAACTAGCTGGCCCGAATCGGCTTTGCACGGATAGACAAATCAAAGTTAAATGTATATTAACAAAAAATATATTATATCAAAAAATATGTTACACTAGGCCTATGTATTTCTAATGGGGATTTTTAGTAACTTTGACCAACCCAAACCTCCCCTAAATTTTCGTATTTTTTGAAAACCTTTCTAAGCGAGCACCTATGGCCCTCGAGGAAGCTACACACCAAATTTAATTCCAATCCGTTTGGTGGTTTTTTTAGTAACTTTAACCCCCCAAACCCTCCTAAAATTTCGAATTTTTTAAAAAGATTTCTTAGCGAGCACCTAGGGCCCTAACGGAAGCTACATACTAAATTTCATTCCAATTATTTCAGTGTTTTGTTTTTATAATTTTGATCACCCCCCCGCCAACCCCCTAAAGTGTAGATTTTTTTCAAAACCTTTCTTAGCGAGCACCTAGGGCCCTAAAGGAAGCTACATACCAAATTTCATTCCAATCCGTTCGGTGGTTTTGGAGAAATCGTGATTTAGTAACTTTGGACCCCCCCAAACCCCCTAAAATGTCGAATTATTTAAAAACCTTACTTACCGAGCACCTAGGGTCGTAGAGGAAGCTACATACCAAGTTTAATTCAAATCCGTTTGATAGTTTTGGAGAAATCGTGATTTAGTAACTTTTACACTCCCAAATCCCCCCCTAAAATTTTGAATGTTTTTAAAACCTTTCTTAGTGAGCACCTATGGTCCTAGAGGAAGCTACATACCAAATTTCGTTAAAATCCGTTCAGTAGTTTTTGAGAAATCGTGATCAGTGAGTCAGTGGATTTGGCTTTTATATATAAAGATACGTATAAGAAAATCATAGACGAACATTTTGTTACACATTTGATTTTGTATAAATCCATATAGTTCTTGACAGGTCATAATGGCCAACTGCATTGGGAGCAGCTATAAATTTGTGGTAGGTAATGTATAAAAAGAATTAACTGCTTAGATTTTTTTGAAACTAGGCTTTTTGACAAACATAAATAAAGTATGTTATCTTTTAACAAAAGTATGTGTAAACTAATCTATAATGTAGAATGTAGTAGTTTATATCAGTCGCCTACTTTAAATATGATTTTGAAGCAGGAAGTTTAAATGATGGATCAAAAAGGAAGGTTTGTTATTAATGAGGTTTTCAATACATATTCTATTAACAAAAAGGGATAAAACTAATTTATTATACAGGCCTAGGTTCATACATAGCCTACAGTTTATAAATACATATATTTATAAAGATAGGATAGAGTATACAGTACCTATGCTATTTTTTATCTAATATGATATAATTGGATAATTTTCCTGAAAATTGGTAATTATTTAATATAAGTTCATGGAAAATAATAATATTAAGTTGTAACGTATCTTAAGAATAAAGAGATTTAAAGGGGGTAATATAAAATAATTCGACCACGCAGCTGAACCGCTGACGTGAGTTGAGCAAATTTCCAAAATTAAGTTTATAGGCCTATGTTTTAGGGTTTCAACCAACAATTTGGGAAATAGGTCTATTCACGACTGTGCTGAATAGCTGCAAAATGGTTCGCAATCATTCCGCATATTGGGAGTATCTTCAACACACAAAGCGTTGGGTGCTTCGTACGCCATTCCGGATATTGCGATTATCTTCAATACACGAAGCGTTGCGTGCTTCACACGCCATTCCGAATATTGGGAGTATCTTCAACACTCAAAACATTGCGTGCTTCGCACGCCAACACCCGTATTGGGAGTATCTTCTATACAAAATCATTGCATGCTTCGCACGCCAACCCCACGGTAGAATTCACCACATGGCTTTGAACAGGGTACTTCTATGGTATCTTACGTTTTGATCGATTTCGGGGAACCAAGCGAGCTATAAGGACGCGTAAAAAAATGTGCAGAATAACTTACTACATTTATATTTGTAGAAAATACTCAAAAACAAATTCATTCTCGTAGGAAAAATCACAAAAAATAGTTACTTCCGGTCAAAAGACATGCTTCCGATTGTTGGATTTTTTGGGCTAACGAACTGGTCCGAGCGACGTAGACAACCAACGTGTGTACCAAATTTGAAACAAATTGGACTTAAAATGCGGCCGCTAGAGTGCGAACACATATATATACATTTGTAAATGATTAATATATTCAAAAACTTATATTTAAAACGCTACTGTCTTGAGTAAAAAAGGGGGGTGCAATGGACCGCTTTCTTATTGTGAAATATAGGCCTACAGGACCGCTTCTTGCTGGGGTTACAAAAATATATATATATGATTTTTAATGACACCCCAAAACGTGTTCTGAGGACCGTGATCGGTGCTCATTTACTACTCCCGACCTTGGGTCTTACAGTAAGGGTTACTGCAATAGCTGATTTTTCCTATGGAAATTCGCTAATAAGTTTTCTAAGAAATTTTGTTTTACGTCATCGGAAATTCTCTAGTTTTGTTAACATGTCAACTTCATTAAGCTTTACAAATTAAGCCTATTTAAAGTAGCCTACAAAAGTTGACACCTTGGCGTTGTTGGGAGTGTAAAACCACGAACTCGCGTTGGACACGAGTGATTTACGAAGTAACGCGATGGGCACATATTTGTCAACCAGATTTACGGTGAGGTCATAAATTTAATAGAAAAAAAATTATTATAAAAACCGGACAAATCGACGACGCTAAAGGTATATCAAAGAGGAAGGATGTTTCATCCCTGTTTTTAAAACGCTTTCTTCCTATTGGTTGTTCTTTAGGGCTGGACCACCGATAAATCCTGTCATGCCGTGAGATAACATCTTCCAGCGGACAAGGTGTATATCACTCGGAGGGCGCCAAACACGATGCAGTTTTTATTTCTTTATTTGTCAAAGAGTATCTTACCCATACGTTACTCCGTTTCATTTCCCATCGATTCGTCCTTTGATAACGTCCAACGCACGGACGAAATTTATCTCTTACTCAAAGTCGGTCTCCTTTTTTTCCTGAAAACACAAATAGACACACTTAAGGGACATTTTTGTAATCGCGTTGGAGATCAATAGGGACCGTAATTGTAACATGGATGTGTTTTAGGGACCGATGGATAATCCGACCAAAGATATGTTGGTACAATTTAGCATGTTGGAGAAGATGTCCGAGTCGTGGTCGATTTAAAGATTATTTTTTGCAGTTATTAACTTAGGTTTTGTAACAGTTAGTTTCGCTTTTGACAAATCTATTTTTTTAACCTCAGTAATTTATTATTTTGTTCTATTCATTAATCTTATAACGATTCTATTATTACTGAAAAGTTAATTTCAGCAAAATATAAAATTAATATTTTATCCAGTAAATCAATAAGTTTCATTACGAGATATTAAATACAAATATTAAACCTTATAGTTAAACTTTTAATTACGTAGTTCCTTTGGTTTAAAGTTGACCACGTTATTAATATTTCATACTAGTAAGCACCATGAAAAATCGAAGGCTGATTAATTAGATACACATAAGAAATACATCATGTAAAAAACAAACTACTGTATTTAAAAACAACATAAGGCCTGCCTAACTATGCTGACGGGGATTTTTAACTCGGTAAATGTGTACAATAATAAGGATTATAAAACTGTAGGCCTATTTGTTAAACATTTTTATTTACGTACGTTATTATTTATTAAAAGAAATGGTAAAAATACTATCTTTTAGTTGCTTTTTATTTCATATTGTTAGATCAAATGATTTAGAAGTCATTAATATTATAGTGAAGAAATTAATAATCTAATATATTACTCGAAGATATCCGAATGTTTCCGAAGTTTAACGAATTCATATCTCTTCTTTAAATTTGTATAAACAAATATATTGTTGATAAAAGATTGAATTTATATGCAGTTTATAACCTCAAAGCAAATATTATAACGTATATTATAGCATACAATAGTTCTAAAACTCATATTTAATAAAATCATCTTCACAAGAAATTATAACGGTTGAAGTTGTAAACATAACCCCAAACTATAATGTATACTTGGTTTGCTTAAAGTATTACAGATGTTGGGTGAAATCAGCTGTTATATTATATGTGTGTCGGACGTACACTCAATTTTTTACGATTGTTAGATTTTTGTCAGATGTCGTAAACAATTGAACAATTTGACTGACTAGGCCAACATTATTCTCTCACTAAATTTAGGGATTTTTTTGTAAATTTTAAAGCATGCGGGTCATAAACGCTTCGTCTAAAAAGCGAAGAAAAATATTTCGTATTAAAGTTCCAATTTGATTAAGAAGGAGTGTTTCTGTATGATGGGTAGTAATATGAAGTTTTTGTATTATTAAAAGCTTTCATAATTAATTGTTTTATTTAAGCTATAAAGTGTACTTATACAAAATTATAGGAATTTTCTATTTTACTTAAACCGGTTTAAAAAAATTAACTGGGTGTGCTTAAGACCACACGTTGGAAGTGATAACTTCTATGACTACGGGGATTTTTAACTCGGTAAATGTGTACAATTATAAGGATTATAAAACTGTAGGCCTATTTTTTCAAATTGTTTATTTATATCCGTTATTATATATTTAAAGAAAGGTAAAAATATTATCTTTTAGTTACCTTTTATTTCATATTGATAGATCAAATGATTTAGAAGTTGTTAATATTACAGTAAAGAATTTAATAATCAAATATGATATAGAAAGATGTACGAATGTTTGCGAAGTTAAACAGTAGGTATCCTTCTTTAAATTTGTATAAACGAATATATTGATGATCAAAGGTTAGTTTTATATACAGTTTATAACCCCAAAGCAAATCTTATAACGTGTAGAAGCCCATATAACTTATAGTTATAGAAGCCTACATTAGTTGTATAACTAATATATAAGAAAATTAACATCACAAGAAATTTTAATGGTTGAAGTTGTAAACATAACCCCAAAATATAATCTACGCTGGGTTTTGTTTAAGAATTACAGATGATGGGCGAAATCAGCTGTTATATTATATTAACTAATTCTTATGTGTTAATTTGATTGCTATGCTAATAAATGTAAATAATGTATTAATAATATTCCCTCTCCACGATCTGACTTGTGTCTAAACAAAAGCGTGACGCGAGATCTCGCGAGAAATCTGGCGTGATGCGAGATCTCGCGGGAAATCTGGCGTGATGCAAGATCTCGCGAGAAATCTGGCGTGACGCGAGATTTCGAAAACATAGCCAAGTCGAAAGTGCCTAACGGGCCAATAGAAGTTATCACTTCAAAAGTAAAATAAAACTTTTGTTGCAAATTTTAACCAACATTTTAAATAATATAGAGTTTGAATAGAACACTTAAAAGATAAAATACAAATTCTGATAACAAAATCAAACAGTTCAGTTACAAAGAAAGGTTCCAGTTAAAGCAAGAATAATACTAAATCAGGTGTTTGTTCGTATGGAAGATTCGGCAAGACATCTCTTCGCTACGTCATACCTCCTGGAGGAGGTGACCGGGGGAAATGGTCAGGAAAACTTCGCTTCCCTTAAAACCTTGAGATTTATATTCAGCCCCTGCAGTTATATTTTGTCAGCAATTTTATTACATTTAAAATGTACGACATGTATTTGAAGAGTTATTGTGAATTTATTCAGTCGAACAAAATATATAAAGAGTAAACGAACATTTTGTGTATATATATATATATATGTGTTTACTTCTAGTACGATTATGTTGAATATATATATTCCTGATATTTATGTGGTGTTTAAGTAATGATTCTTAAAGATAGAGTTGGTAATTCTGGTTATCTTCATTTGTGTATGGACCACAAAATACACACGTTAACAGCAACAACAACTATCGATATGAATTTAAACAGAGAAACTTTATACTGTTTGGAGCTGAAGGAGTCATATACACTTACTAAGGAGGACTAGAAAGTTAGAACTACGCATTTATAAAAATTGTAGGCCTATACTACAATCTGGTTTGTATTATTTTTAACAAATTTCAATAGGAAATATGAGTTATTGCAAAGATTCTTACGATAAGAAATAAGGTCGGGAGTTATAAATGAGCACCGATCTTGGTCCCCAGAACACGTTGTGTGGGTTTTTTCTTCTTTTTTTACTATAGGCGAAAAACCTGAGTGTTTATCATCGCCTAAGGGGTCATTAGTAGGGTGTCATTAAATAAGCTTTCAAACGATATGCCACACAACGATATTTGGGAGTATTTAAAATTTTTGAGTTAAAGATTTCGAGTGGTTCAACCAAATATCGTTGTGTGGCATATCGTTTAAAAGCTTATTTAATTCTGAATAAAAAAGAATAATAATTAATATTAAAACAAACATAGTACAGCAAAATAGGGCAAAATCGGAAAACACGATTTCGTTGTTTTTTGGCCGCTATTTTTAATCGGTTAAAAATATGGATGTGCAAATTTCTCCGTTGGTTTCTTCTTGAAATTCTACATAGAAATGATGTATCACATGACCACCTTCCTATTTAAAAAAAAAAGTTACATTCAAAATGGCGGATCCAAGATGGCGGATAAATCTGTTGATATCTTAATAAAATAGTATGTTTACATAAAGTAGGTTCCTCAATCACATCTACCTTCAAATGTTCCTTATATTCCTTATATACGAAATATTAAGCCGTACCCAGACGCTGTTGACACCTTGTATGTGTTCGTACCAACGAACACAGAAAAATAATTATAAATTAGGGATAAATAAAATAATTTTTTTTTCTGTGTTCCCTGGTTAGCACTCTAACGATAGCATTTTAAGTCCGATTTGGTCCAAATGTTTTACACACGTTGGTTGCCTATGTCACTCGGACGAATTCGTCAGCGAAAAAATCCAAAAACCTGAATCACGTTTTTGACTGGAAGTTACTATTTCTTGAGACTTTTCGTACGAGAATGAAAAATTTGTAGGGTTTTATCTAAACAAAAATAAATGTAGGGTATTATACTGCACATTCTGTTTTTTTACACGACCATATAGCTCACTTGGGTACTATAAACGTACCCGGTTAAATACCGCGTAAGGGATTTTACGATGCGAGCAAAGCGAAGCAGTCCATAATCCGAGGGCACGATGCCCAGGTGCAAACTCGCAAAGCGAGTGGAACAAAGGAGAGCGTGAGTAAA
>JAGFPH010000103.1:350512-387435 GCA_018207615.1 Philaenus spumarius
TGTGAACAGGCCGTCCAGATGTTATCGAAATTTGTAAATTTTACGTAGTATATTTAATTTGTGTACGTAATTATATTTCGTTTTCCGATATTTTTTATGTATTCAATCACAGAGGAGATGTTATTTTGTATGAATTGTTTAAAATAATAAGGTGCGTTCATTAATAAATACTAAATTCATTTGATATGAAGTCAATTAAATATTGTAAATGATACAAACATTTTATATAATTGTTTTTTTACCTGAATTCAAAGTAGAAGATATGTTTTTGAACGATAAATATATTTATATTATTTTTTTGAATTTAATAGAATAATGAACACTTCACAACGTTTCTGTCATACAATTTGATTTAGTAAAATAACCTGAGTAGTTTTAAAACATGTTTTAAAAGTAGGTAGCCATTACAGGTTAGGTCCATATCGACATAAATACGAAAACGCCATATTGCTTTGCGTTATAAATAATGTATATAATTTTGGAAATAAATGAAATAAGTTCAGATTTATTGTACGCATATTTTGTATTTTGTTTTTTAAGTCTGCCTACATCAAATTTTAAATGTCTACCAGTTTTCTGTAAAACAGGATTACATTTTCTGTAAGTAAAAAAATGATTGAATTAGAAAGTAATTATAAATATATAATAATAATTTTAAAAAATCAGCCGTTGTAAGATCATCATTTGCAATTTCATGAAATCTAGGAGATCGTTTTTAATTGTTATGAATTGTAAAAGAAATTGTAATAAACATGTAAAAAAACTGTTTCTTGTTTGGAAAAAAGTTCTTGAAAATCTCTCAAAATATTAAATGTTAAATATTTTAAACAATAATTATTTAAAAAATAATAATATAAAACATATTTTTGCTTAAACATGAAACATAAAAGTTGGTTTAAAAAAATGATAGATAGGCGGAAAAGTAAGCGATTTTGGATATGTTTACAACTAGACAAAGTTTCTAATTTATTCCATTAATTACTCAAAACTTATTTATTTATCACTCTCTATACTTCTCTAAGTTGTGCTAATTCTCAAAGAAATATAGAAATGGTTTTTATAACGCTTTTAGCAGGTAATTTTGAAATGTAATGTTTTTAGTTTTGTTTAGTTTGAGTTTTGTAATGAGTTTCCGTTTAAAAATATAAAAAAATAACAGAAAATGTTTCACAAACACAATGAATAAAACCTGTACAATATTTCGGGCCAGTACTGATAACTTTCGTAGAATAAAACCAATATGTGTTTATATGATTTATTTTGTCGAAAAGCTTTTAAATGTTGCTCAAACACAATGTATACCATTCTACAAACACGAGGATATTGTGATTAGTGTACGACCTACTTTAGTTGAGATGTCCTGAACAATGTGTGTTTCGTGTATTGTAATTTATTTTAAATAAAGTCAAATATTGTAAGTTTTAAAAGTGTCTTCTTCACTGTTTCCCAAATGTTTGTTAAAAACGTCCTGTGATTTTTCATAGGTGCTATTAACATACCACTATGATTTCAATTGCTGACAACAACAATGGTTCATGAGGATTTATTACTTCATGTTTTTGGTAGTCTTTCCTGGGTCTTTTACCTCAAAGCTAATGTTGTTTCTTTATTATTTCACTAAAAATCATGAGATTTTATAGAAATCTGTACGTTTCGAGGAATTATAAATATCTATGATAAAAACTAATTTATTACGTTATTAGTTTTATGATTTATTCATGTCACAAGAAAAAACGCTCTAGACTGAAAGAAATATGCAGGTTTGTGATACATAAGAATTATTACGTTTTCAAAACGATTGAAAATAAACCTCTGTTAGAAAATGTCAGTAATTAATTTATATACAAAGAAAAAACTACATAAATGTAATAATTTCAAACAGACATAGAATGTCGTAGATTAATGCAATACATATCAACATTTGATTGCCTCTTTCCATTCAAGAAAACACAAATTGTATCATTTCAGTTCGGTGAAGAATTCAGTTCGTATCCTTTGTTTTAATTTTTCAATAATGCTAATGCTCACACATTAAATTTTACAGTTCACTATAACCCATACAAACTAGTCTATTGGCTTAACGTCTCGGGGCAGATTAAATAATACGGGTATTCTTTTGCTGAATCAATTTGCAAATGAATTTCTCAAAAAGGTCCAAACAGTATTTCAATAGTACAGTGGTGCACCATTCTGCCACTATCTGATTTCCTACAGTGGCCTAATTGTGCAGAGATTTGATAATTTCCAGTTGCGGTAAAACCACGCTTTTGCATTGAAGGTAGATTGCTTTCGCGGCAGTCACATCAAAGAAGTAACGCCTTTAACACGTTCACTGCTAAGGACGCCACATGTGAGCTTGACACTGAATACTATGAGAAGCGGCCGACGCACAGTGCATTGCACGAAAACCTCCGCATTGAGAGCATTTTCAATACACAGTTATTAGGAGTATTTTCAATATACAGTGCATTGCGTACTTCGTACGCCAACCCCCGTGTTGGGAGCATTTTTAATAATACACAGTGTATTGCAAGCTTCGCATACCAACCCCAGTATTGGGAGAATTTTCAATATACAATGCAGTGCGTTCTTCGCACGCCAACGTCCATATTAGGAGTATTTTCAATATAAAATGAATTGCGTGTTTCGCACGCCAACCCCCTTATTGGGAGTGTTTTCAATGCATAATGCATTGCGTGCTTCGCACGCCAACTTCCGTATTGGGAGCATTTTCAATAGAGCCTACGATACAGTGCATTGCGTGCTTTGCACGCCAACCTCCGTTTTGGGAGAATTTTTAATATACAATGCATCGCGTGCTTCGCACGCCAACCCCAGTATTGGGATAAATTTCAATATACAATGCATTGCGTGCTACGCCCGCCAACCTCCGTATTGGGAGCATTTTCAATACACAGTGTATTGCGTGCTTCGCACGCCAACTCCCGTGTTGGGAGCATTTTCAATACACAGTGCATTGCGTGCTTCGAACGTCAAAACCCTTATTGGGAGTATTCTAAATAAACAGTGTATTGCGTGTTTCGCACGCCAACCTCCGTGTTGGGAGCATTTTCTGTACACAGTGCATTGCGTGCTTCGCACGCCAACTTCCGTATTGGGAGGATTTTCAATAAACAGTGCATTGCGTGCATCGCACGCCAACCCCTTTGTTGGGAGAATTTTCAATATACAATGCATTGCGTGCTTCGTACGCCAACCCCCGTGTTGGGAGCATTTTCAATACACAGTGCATTGCGTGCTTCGCACGTCAACTTCCGTATTGGGAGCATTTTCAATAAACTTTGCAATGCGTTCTTCGCACGCCATCTTCCGTATTGGGAGTATTTTCAATACACAATGCATTGCGTGCTTTGCACGCAAACCCCCGTATTTGGAAAATTTTCAATACACAACTATACGATAGGAAATACGAAATTTGCGTAGCAGTGAACGTGTTAAGGCCACCAACAATCAATTACACCAGAAGTTTTAAAATTTCCTCTATCAGATGCAATCTACATACACAATTAATTCATTGGTGTTAAATGTAGCTGCAGCAGACCGTAGACAGATTTTTTTAAAAATAAATACTGTCGTAATTTTCAAATTATAAAATTACTTGAAGAATTGTATTCATTTTATCCTTGATCTAAACTTGTTCTATACAAAGTTTAAACTTGTTTTTAAGTTTAAACTTTACCTGTATTCGTCTAAGACTTCTTGTCTATACGCTATGCTCCATGCAAGCTGGTCTTTCGATCTTTTTAGGTAACAGTAAAAAGACCTGAGTTAAATCCTGATTTTAAACTTGTCTTGTGTAGTTGAAACAGGCCTAGATAGATAAACGAAGCAAATCGTCTACTTGTCCAGTTTGTCCAATTTGTAAACTGGCCTTGTTGGTGACAAGGAAATACATAGATAAGTTTATTGCAATTATAATCGCATTTCTGCCAACTTTTGATAACAAGCTCACGCTGTTTTACAGATAGCGGTCCGTTCATCCTACAAAGTTTCCCGAGAGAAAATTTTTTCAATAGTAAACAAATACGTTTCTTTTAATGTGCTGCAGTTAATAAGTTAATCGTACAACTAATGCATGGCATACCTGCAAACATCAAGTGACATCCGTCCCGTCTGGTATACAGGGTGACTATTTTGAGTGTGCCACCATTGGTATATCAGAAGCGACAAGATTTACAGGAAACTTTAAATTGGGAACTTCACCTACTTTTCAGTGACCAATAAAAATATGAAGTTGTTTTTTTCAAATTCGGTTACCATTTTCCAATACGGCGGCCAACTTTCGAATTTCTTATGGAAACTCTATAAGAGTTTATGATACTTTCAGCGCTCCTAGCGGCTAAACGGTTAAGTTTATCAAAAACACACCAAGAATAAAAAGTCTTAAAACTGCATTTAAAACCCAAATCCGTATTACAAAATAAGGGTTTCCATAAGAAACTCGAAAGTTGGCCGCCATGTTGGAAAATGGCGGCATATTTTCGAAATTTCAAATTCATATTTTTAATGGCCAGTAGGTGAAGTCTCCAATTTAAAGTTTCCTGTAAATCTTGTAGCTTCTGATATATGGTGGCACACTTAAAATAGTCACTTTGTATAGTGATATATTTGTACGATGAATTTAAGTATTAGGTGCACATAAGTTTTGAAATATAATAATAAACTGTGTTTTGCAACTATGCTTCAAAAATTTCAAACTAAATAAAAAAAATTATAAACATAAATACAAGAAAGTTTAACGTTTAACATAATATTATATAGCGGTATAATTTAGTTCCAATCCAAGCCAATTTTATTTCTGTAAATGAAGCGTTGGTACAAATCTGAGTGAAAATAAAAAAAACTAATTTAATTTCTCACTACAATACGTTATTCGTCAAACGTGTTTCAACGAAAAAGCCGTTTTCCTCAGGAACTGAGTTATAATTTGTCAGTCGTGTCTCAACAGTCTAAAGAAGTGCAACTTTATCGTTGAAACGCGTTAGACAAATTAATTTATTCTTGTAAGAAATTGTTTTAGTTCACTATTTCTGATTCTTATTTTGTTCTCACTAATCAAGTACTTTTGTTCTGCCTATCTTAAAGTTTTTGTTTTTACACAAGGATTGTGTTTTGGAAATTAGTTTGAAATGTTTTGTTAGCCTATACCAGGTGTCTTAAAAGTAACACCCCTCCTCCCTTTAACTTTTGTGTTTGTTAAAACAAACAAATATCCTTTGAGGAACGGTACTAACTTAGCCCAAAGTATCTTTTGAAGCAATCTTAAATTTTGAGTGTCCTCTAAAAATGGGAGATTTTGGGGGCAACTCAAAATTTTTAAATTTGAAGTATGATCATGTAATACCTCATTTTAAAGGCCTATTTAAGACTAGACAAATGACATAATAAAAATAAAAATCGGACCACCCAAAACAAAATGGCTTCCCTAAACGTGTTGAAATAAATCGACATAAAGTCTAATATCTCGAAAATGAAGAGTTTTTAGAAAAGATTTCAAGAGACAAAAAATTATTATTTCAAAGTGCTTGACCTAAAATATTGCTTCCAAATCGATTTCGTAATTAAGTCCTACATCTTAGAAAATTTTGTAAAAAATGAATAAACATTTTGAATAAACACTTTGAAATAAACATTTTTTGTCTCTTGAAATAACATGACCATACTTCCCATTTAGAAAATTTGAGTTGCCCCCAAAATCCCTCATTTTTAGGGGACACTCAAAATTTCCGATTGCTTCAAAAGATACTTTGGGCTAAGTCAGTATCGTTCCCCAAAGGATATTTGTTTGTTTTAACAAACACAAAAGTTAAAGGGGGGGGGACTTTTAAGACACTTGGTATAGAAGACTATAATAATACTTTATCACTTCCCCCCACTAAACCTATGTGGATAAATAAATAGAATACAATATATATTTCAAAACAAAAAGGTTATATGGAATTTGTGTTATGAAGGCTGAGGATTGCAAACCCGCTCTACTTATCTCAGCTACGACCAAATTAATAAATAGGCCTACACGTATTGTTAAACAAATTAAAAAGTAATTCTATTTGTAAATAGTTGTAATCACACACTAAAAACATAACGTAATTATTTCTAACTAATAAGTATTAGTGGATTTGTTGATGAAAAAAAGAAACAACAAATTGTAATACTTTTCTATTTTTTACTAAATTGACAAAAAGCTGTAATTCCTTTGACTGATTCACTCATTACACCTTATGTTTATAAATATTGATTACAAACGCACATTAGCTGCGACTTTATTTACAGGATGAACCAATCAGAGCAGCCGTGCGCAATGTATAGAGATCGAACTAAATGAGCTACAGCCTTCGTTTTAGCTTAAACGCCCCAATTTCGACCCTAGAGCGTTCAGTAGAAAGGTTTTCAAACCTCAAAAATGTCCCAAAAGTGCTTTTTTGGGGGCTGGGTGTCGTTTTTGGAAAATTTTCAAATACAAAGGTAGGTCGAGTGATACCTCATTTTACAGGTTCACTGATCATTTTCGAAAAAAAACTTCCAAAAAACTTATCTTAATGCGTGTGTACAGGGTGTTCCAAAACGTCCAAAAAGTAGTGTTTTACAGTTAGTTTTATTGTTACCACATAACATAGCCTACATAAACCAAATGTTTATCTTAGATTCACGAGAAGATACCCGTTTCAAAAATGTGATTAAGTTCACTTTCTAAAAAATTTTCAAATTTTCAAATACATAAACATTAAAAAAAAAAACAAAGATTAAAACGTTAGTCGTGAAGCATTACATTGAAAAGGTCTTTCAAATACAAAAAGTTTTTGGTTTTAAAAATAAAATGAATTTATTTTGCGCCCGGGTGGTTTGACTCACCTGGTATATTCTTATTTTACTTTCTCAATATACTATAGTACAGAGAAACTATAGTGATCGCAAAAAATTATTTCTGTATGTATGCCTGTATGTATGTCTGTATGTATACAAAGCTAGAGCGAAAACTATTCGATCGATTTCAAACAAATTTGCACCAGATATGTCAAGTAGGCGTGTATAGAAAAACGGTTTTGTCAAATTTTGAAAAACAACCCCCTTTTTGACAAAAAATCAGTTATTATTTTTTAATAAAAAACGGCTCTAACGATTTTGATAAAAT
This sequence comes from Philaenus spumarius, assembly GCA_018207615.1. Classification (NCBI taxonomy): domain Eukaryota; kingdom Metazoa; phylum Arthropoda; class Insecta; order Hemiptera; family Aphrophoridae; genus Philaenus; species Philaenus spumarius. Next base: position 357,666 of record JAGFPH010000103.1, read on the forward strand.
TTGGCTCATTTGTAGCCTTTAATGTACCCTACCATATACAAAAACAGCATCTTTCTAAAATTTTTTTTAGGTAATAATAATAATAATAACAACTGATTTTTGGGGTTTTTCTGGTCATAAAGAGGGTTGTTTTCAAAAAATTTCAAATCTTTTTTGTGCATATATACAGGCCTAATTGACGTGTTTAGTACAAATTTGTGCGAAATCGATCGAATAGTTTTATCTATATCTAATAATAATTAATAGTATTTATTAGTTAATCTCCTTGTTTAAAATTACCTCTCCTACCCCTCCTACAATGATGAAGTCACAGTGAATCTGTTTAATAATTTCAATATATTTGTGAGAAAGTATGTGCCAGTTTCTGGTACCGTTTATTTCACATTGCTTTAGTTTACTATTTATCGCTTTTAAACAAATGATTTTTTATTACAAAATCTATCATCTTTTTACTTTTGTTGCAAATATACTACATAAGATGTTCAAAATTATTATATACTCTGGAAGGTTTTAAACATTCGTTTTGACCGAAATTGTTGACATAAACTTTCATTATAATATAGGCAAAGCTGAATTTTTGAAGCTTATAGCCTATCCTTACCATGTTTATGTTTATTTTATTTAACTATGGATAAACCATAATATATTTTCTTATTTGCAGTAACTGGAAACGTTCTTAATAACTAACGTTAAAACAATTGTATTTACATTTAAACCACAGAAAATTATAATGATTTTAAAAAACACACACACTTAATTCTATTAAAATCTTTAAGACATCATATCTTACCCCTTTACAAGGTCTTCACATCTTCATTTGATTTCTAATTATAAAAACATTTTTTTTAAATGTAATATCTTGTGGAATAAGACATTTAAAGCCAATATAGTTAATAGGATTGTTTTTACTTTCTCCCCCCTATACGTAGTATATGAAGAAAGTATTGTTTTCGTCCAAATTTTCGAATTTGAATTTTTAGTGGAATTATCTGTTTTTTTGCTCCCTGAACCCCAAAAAATTGTTTAGTGGAATTATCTGTATTGGTGCTCCCTGAACCCAAAAATATTTTTATTGGAATTATTTGTTTTGGTGCTTCCTGAACCCGAAAAAGTGTTTTTTGTGTGATATCTGTCCGTGTGTCTGTAAAGATGTGTACAGAGCTGGAGACCATACCAACGGTCTGATTTCGATGAAATTTGGTTTGTAGGTGCAGTTCTGGAATATCTCCAGGTGATTTTTAATTTTTTTAAATTTTTGATTTTTAAGGGGTTTTGCCCCTCAAAAATGGCAAAAAACCGGGAAAAATCTAAATTTCTGAAAAACAGCTACAACGATTTTGATAAAATTTGGCTTATTTGTAGCCCTTAATGTACCCTACCATATGCAGAAGACAGCATCTTTCTAAAAATTCTCGTTTATTTAATAATAATAACTGATTTTTGGGGGTTTTTGACCAAAAACGGGGTTGTTTTTCAAAACTTTTCAAATTTTTTTTCGTGCATCTATACAGGCCTAATTATTGACATGTTTGGTGCAAATTTGTTTAAAATCGATCGAATAGTTTTAATAATATATAGTTACATGCATCTAATATTTTCCATGGTATGTCCTACTTTTGCAATTCTAAATAACCATCTCCTATGCTACTCTTGGGAAGGAATAAACTTTCAACTTTGAGAAAGTATGTGTCAGTTATCTGGTACCGTTTATTTAAATTAGTGTTAATTTTAGGCATGATTAAATTTCTTAGGTGCAGTGTTTCTTGTTAGCCAATTTCTATATTAAAGATGAGCTATTATAGTCACTCTTATGATGAGACCTAAGTGGTCAAGGAGCACCGAACATGGTCCCCAGAACTCGTTTTGGTGTGTAACTAAAAACGTTATATATTATATATATGTACATGTGTTCGCACCCTAACGGTCGTATTTTAGTCAGATTTAGAACAAACACAGGTTGTTTTTCTGTCTCTCGGACGAGTGTGTTAGCAAAATAAAATAAAACAACCGGAAAATCGTTTCTTGACCTGAAGCAACCATTTTAAAGATTTTCAGTACTAGTATTGTTTTTTGTGGGTTTTATCTATAACAAATAATATATGGAAGAATATTTTTCACATTTTGATTTTTGCACGACCTTATAAAATCAAGTCCGGTCCCCCCCAAAATCGATCAAACGTAAAATATCACAAAAGTACCCGGCATTTTTTTCATAGCAAAACACCGGATCGAGGCAGCGTGTGAGCCCCTGGCTGGAGGCTAAGTGCAAACAAATTCTACTATATAACAATGGTTTACCTTATTCTGGTTCCACCACGTGACTTCTTCTTACTCAAACTGACGCGTTTCAGAGCATTTGCTCCATCTTCAGAGTATTTATATTAATATCACTCAACCGCGATCGTTAAAACATTAAGATTGAATAAAATATATTACGGAAACACATAGACATATAAATTAGCGCACAAAATTCGCTGCGCATCGTATCAATGCCCTAGGACGACACTAGGTTGAAGATAGAGCAAATGCTCTGAAAAGCGTCGGTTTGAATAAGAAGTCACGCGGTGGAACCAAAATAAGGTAAATCATTGTTATATATAAAACAATTGTGACTTACCAAACAAACATGAGTATTAAATTCCACTAATATATTTTGTACACAAAACAGTTATATATTGTTGTTTATATATCTCAGTTGTATATTGCAGTTATTAAGTGCTATTGTGAGTAGACCATCTTAAGTAGTTGGTTGAAACCCTAAATCATATAAACTCAATTTGTAAATTCGACCAACTCACGTCAGCAGTTCAGCTGCGTAATTGCCAATCGTATTAAACATTGAGAACTTTGTGGAGCAAAGAGTGAAAATGAAGACCCTGCGTCTTTTTAAATAAAATTGGTGTTATATTACGTTTTTCAAATTGTGTTTAGTTTTTTTATTATAGTCTCACCAAACCTTTATGATCATAAGTAATTCTAGAATTAATAAAAGCAAAATACACAGAAGGTAGTTAATTATTATAAAAAAATTCTAAATAAGTCAATTGTTCTTATGTTTCTATTCTAAGTTCTCTTTTCAAAATGTTTTTTTTTTTTTTAGTTTCCATTAAAGTGTTTAATTTATATAGCTTTAAAGTTACTTGTTGCCTACTTTAATAAATTTGTGTAGAGACATTTGCAAATTTTACTGATACTGTAGATATATTAGGGTAGTACTGACATTAATTTATCGTAGGTTGGTTTCGGAGTTATATCCATCTTTAGTAAAATTTAATTTACATCTACAAAAACATGCCTCAACATTTACAAACAATCCTTTATTGCTTTATAGTTTTATTTGTTTCTTAAGATTAATTCAAATAAATATAAAGCTGCATTTGCATAGGGATACATGTGTATTCTGTAGATAAGGGTAAGTGGGAAGAGGGAAGAGGGTGAATAATCACCACTACCCTTAGCAGAGGGTTGGTGTTCCTGGTTAATCCAGGTTTTACGAAGGATATATAACCGTGGATTAAACACAGGAGAATCATCTGCCCCCTCTATCCCCTTCAAATATCTTCAAACATATTTGTAAAATAAATCGATAGCGGATGTAAAAAATCCCATGTGTTTTTGCTCGTTTTACATTATTCTTACTTGGGCGATTCGTTATCGTTTATCTCAAATATTTCGCTTTAAACCCTTTACAGTTGAAACTAATTTATTTTACTCTTCTCCATCTGCGGCGTCTGATTTGATTCAAAACTAGGAAAGCCTCATGCTTTAGCTTGGCTAGCAAACTATTTTGATAATGTTTCACCCTGTTCCAGGCCTAACCTTAAATTAAACGAGCAAGCTTTAATTCTTTAAAATGCAGCTCTAAAAACATTGTATGTTTAATTTTATATGTTTATAAATACTTCTAGATAATTCTAAAACTTTATAAATAACTAGCAGGCCCGATCCGGCTTTGCACGGATAGACAAATCAAAGTTAAATGTACATTAACAAAAATATATTATTTCAATAAATATATTACATTATGTATTTCGTATTTGGATTTTTAGTAACTTTAATCCCCCAAACTTCCCCTAAAATTTTGAATTTTTTAAACCCTTTCTTAGCGAGCACCTAGGAAAGCTACATATCAAATTTCATTCCAATCCGTTCGGTGTTTTTTTTTTTAGTAACTTTGACCCAAAAATCCTCCTCTAAAATTTCGAATTTTTTTAAAACCTTTCTTAGTGAGCATCTATAGCCCTAGGGGAAGCTACATACCAAATTTCATTCCAATCCGTTCAGCAGTTTTAGAGAAATCGTGTTTTAGTAACTTTGACAACCCAAACCTCCCTAAAATTTAGAATTTTTTGAAAACCTTTCTTAGTGAGCACCTATAGCCCTAGGGGAAGCTACATACCAAATTTCATTCCAATCCGTTCAGCAGTTTTAGAAAAATCGTGATTTAGTAACTTTGACAACCCAAACCTCCCTAAAATTTCGAATTTTTGGAAAACCTTTCTTATCACCACCTACGGCCCTATAGGACGCTACGTACCAAATTTCATTCCAATCCGTTCAGTTGTTTTAGAGAAATCGTGATTTAGTAACTTTGACCCCCCAAACCCCACCTAAAATTTCGAAATTTTTTAAACCCTTTCTTATTGAGCACCTATGACCCTAGAGGAAGCTACGTACCAAATTTCGTTCCAATCCGTTCAGTAGTTTTTGAGAAATCGTTATCAGTGAGTCAGTGGATTTGTCTTTTATATATATAGATTATATTGTGCACCTTAACCATTCAGTCTTTATATGTAAAATAGTAGGGGTAGTCTCAGCGATATAAAACAATTCGTTTCATTGTTCGTCTATAAGAATATGTGAATGTTGCTGCAGCACCTTATCTTCTATACTAATATTATAAAGAGACAAAACTTGTTTGTTTGTGTGTATGTAGGGGGTAATCTGTAGAACTACTGAACAGATTGAAAAAGTAGGTTTACTAATAAAAATCTTCACTATCCCTGAGTAACATAGCCTATAATTCATTTTGATAAAAACATTTTTTATTTCAATATTTCTAAATTAGGTGAGAACAAATTCTTAGGTTGGGCCTGGACCGATGAATTACCATAGCAACCAATTGAATAAAATAACCGATAAAACAGCTGTTTGAACTAATATTTCCATTAACACCTGATTTCACAATTTTATTTTCTATTTGTATTTCTAATTTTTATGTTAGGTTTTTATTAAAGTGTAGATCTGAGCCTTGCTGGTTCTTTTATCCTTTATTATAACTGCAGTTATAAAATATACGAAATAATTTCTTTTGAACATTTAACATTATTTACCATCTTAGCTTTCGGTTTATTATTAATCGTACACCTTTATTATAAAAAAAAATAACATTATTATGTGTATAGAAGGTTCCAACGGGGTTGGCATGCGGAGTACGCTGGGGTTTCCCCTAGTATTGTATAAGTATGCGTAGGAATATTGTCGTGTTCGTATTGTTGCTGAAACCAAATATAACTCATGATACAACAGTTTCAAGTTTAACATTGGTTTCCCATAAGAAAATAAGGGTTTTGCTGAATTTCCTCTACATTTTGTAATGGACAGGGCCCATTCTTCAAGGCATCAGGAGCGGATAATTATCATATTTGAATCGTTGCTATGGCTCAAATAGTTTTTGAAATCCCCAATTGAACATTGGTTCCCATAGGATGCAGAGTCTTATTCTAGTGGTATCGAGTTCATTATTTTGAGGTGCCTCTGGGAACGCTTTTTTCTTTTAATTTATTCATTACTTTGAAGTTTGAAGTAGACATTGTCTGTTTTATAATACAGGAGAGGTTATAATTGATAGAATGAACTTTGAACACAAAATCTCACAACTAATACGTTTATTAACTCAAACGCTTTTCAACGACAAAGTCGCCATCTTCAGTGATGCACGAGCTACAATAGTCAAAGTATAACTAATCTAACAGTGTTTCCTGTCCCGTATTTATACAAAACTCAAAGGGCGTGGATAAAGCTTGCGTTATATTAGTATTCACGTTAACAATTGCCTCCCGTTATTCTAGCCTAACATTAACTATATAAATAAACAAGTTACTAAACTAATAATAATCTTAAACAATACATAATTTTTATTTATATTAATATAGAATTTTGTATTTGTTTTAATACAATTATTTTTATCAAATACATTATCATTTTTTACAATTATCAACTCCTATAAAATCGAGTGAACGTCCGTATTTTATGTTACGTGAGTAACAGCTGATATAACAGCTGATTTCACCCATCATGTGTAACACTTAAACAAATCCAGTATAGATTATACTTTGTGGTTATGTTATAATTTCAACTCGATTATAACTTCAATCATTATAATTCCTTACGATTTTTATATATGAGTTATAGAACTGATGTATGTTTTAATACGTTATAATATTTGCTTTGAGGTTATAAACTGTATATAAATATAACCTTTATCATCAAAATATTCGTTTATACAAATTTAAAGAAGAGATACTCCTCCGTATGATTTCGGCAACATTCGTACATCTTCGTATAACCAATAAACATATTCCATTATTAATTTATTCATTGTATCTAATTAATCCGCCTGTGATTTTTCACGGGGGTTTCTAGTTTTACTGCGTTTATTAATATAAAAAGTTTCCCAAGCATCTATTGTGTTAGTTTTAGTTACATTTTTCAATAATACAGAGTTTTCTATTTTAAAATGAAAGTTCTTATCTAAACAACGTCTAGCCATGGCAGATTTATCTGGCCTATTGTACTTTAATTGAGAAAAATATTCTTTAATTCTTGTCTTCATGCTTCTTTTAGTTTGGCCTATATATTTTTTCTGACACATTTCACAGTTCATACAGTAAATTCCAGATTTGTCCTGTCCTTGAATTTCATCTTTAGCATTTCCTAACCAAGATTACGCTCAGCTGATAAAGCTACATTTAAATTTGCATATTTAGCTAGTGATTTTTTAAACAATATTAGACAATGGTGGAGCATACGTTGTTTTAACCCGTTCTTGTTTTACTTTGTTGCTTTCCAGGGTAGATCTCAATTCCTTAGTTTTATTGAATTACATTTTCTTCACTAAAAGTTCTTTAGAACAACAATTAAATATCCAAATATACCATTAAAATACCATTATATTTTAAATACTAAATATTTAAAATACCATTAAATATATCTATTTGCATAAATAGATGTAAACAAGTAATCCATTATCCAGTATCATATAACTACTGTATTACACACGAAATTGCAAAAGAATAAATACAGAACACAACGAACAAAACAATAAATATATAAAGGGTGTAGTAAAAGTCTGGAAACGGTTTAATATTTTGTATTTAAAGAAAATTTGAAGGTAGATATGATTTAGGAACCTACTCTATGTAAAAATACTATTTATTTAAGATTTCAAAAAATGTATCCGCCATTTTGAACGAAATTTTGTGTTTTTTCTAATGGGAAGGTGGTCATGTATTCGATGTATAACTTCAAGAGATAACCAACTATAAAATTAGCACATACATATCTTTAACCGATTAAAAATAGCGGCCAAAAACAACGAAATCGTGTTTTCCGATTTTGCTCCATTTTGTTGTACTATTTAAAAAAAATACTAATTATTATTATTTTTGGGTTTAGAATTAAATAAGCTTTCAAACGTTATGTCACACAACGATATTTGGGAGTATTTAAAATTTTTTAGTTTCAGCCATTTTGATTTTTTCAAAATTTATTTCGAGTAGTTCAATCAAATATCGTTGTGTGGCATATCTTTTGAAAGCTTATTTAATTCTGAATCCAAAAAGAACAATAATTAATATATTTTTTTAAATAGTACAGCAAAATGGGGCAACATTGGAAAACACAAATTCGTTGCTTTTTGGCCGCCATTTTTGATCGGTTAAAGATAGGCTAAATATAGAGTTGCAAATATCACCGTTGGTTTTCTCTTGAAATTCTACATCGAAATGATGTATCACATGATCACCTTCCCATAAAAAAAAAAAAACAACAACAAAGTTTCATTCAAATGGGCGGGTCCAAGATGGTGGATACTTTTTTTGAAATCTTAATAAAATAATACTAGGGGCTCTGCCCCTGGACGCTCCGCGTCCCAACCCCGGCTCGGCCTTCGGCCTCAGATGGCTGCTTCGCTTCGCTCGCAGGTGGAAAATTCGATAAAGAATCTCGTTAATCTTTTGCTCGTTTGTACATAGGTGACCGAGCATAAATTAGCTGTTTTATTTGGCAGCTGACTAAAACTCATTAAACATTATCTCCATAAGATTAACATGGAAAATTTGAAGGATTGTATACCGTAGCTCCTTCTCGGGTGAATAGCGGCTGAACGGATGATAATATATAAGACTTGACATATCTGTGAATGATTATGTTCAGTTTTTGATCCAAATTAGCTGTTTTATATATAATAGGTTTGTAACAACCAATGTTTGAATTAAATTAAAATATAGTTAGCATTTTTCGTTGATTTTTGTTTGTGTTTGTTTTTATTTTGTCAATGTAACCTCAAAAAGGTAATACTACATTTGATACTGATTTGATCCAAATCAGTTGTTGATCAAAATCAGCTGTTTTAAGCTTTTCATACGAACAGCTGTTTTTGTGTCCCTGATAAAATCAATAGAAATCTTTCTTCCATAAGATTAACATTGAAACTTTGAGGGCCACTGGGGCGTAGCCCTAATGTCCTAGGACTTCGGTAAATGGCCTAAAACCTTCCCAGGGTTAACCTGTGTTACTATGCAAAATTTCAAAGCAATCGGATGTACGGTATACGAACGCAAAGTGGACAAAGAACCAAAAAAAATAAAAAACCCATAAGGAATACACAGCAGAAATTTGCATTTGATTATAACGTTTGTAAGGCGAAAGATACATGATTTGTAATGCTTGATGGCAAATCTGGGCGTGAATACCTTTAATTTAAGACCTCAATTATGAAAATCGGTCGGGTAGAAGAGCCGAACGGACTCGGAAAAGAAAAACAGAATTTTTTTAATATATAAGATTTTTACATAGAGTAGGTTCCTAAATCACATCTACCTTCAAATTTTCTTTATATACGATATATTAAACCGTTTCCACACTTTTTCTACACCCTGTGTATCTAGAGTGTGTAAATAAAATATAATCTGCGACCGTTTTTGTAGTGAGGGGTTCTGAACTTAGAATTGCACTCATACTAGTTTGATACGTCATTTTACAGTGTTTCTTAAGTCAGTTGATGTTTAAAATATGTATTATTTATATACACCATCAACTACCAAGGCATTATCCTTTATTCCAATAAAAACAACTATTTAATCCTATTCCGACTCTCAGGGAAACAAAACCCATCTCAGGACATATTTCAAGATTTGACTTATCCCCAATAAATCCTATTACACTATTTGCATATTCCACTTATTCTCACAGCCTTTGCAGTGGATCCATTAATCTTGTATCATGTTAGGCTTCCTTGGGCGCTTTGGAGACGCACATAAATTCGGGGATATCCACCCAAATCTCCCGAGGGTTGATACGGGGTCACCTTGAGCCTACTTTGTCTGAATGGGGGTAAGGGGGAGAGGGTGGGAATAGTATTTCACTTTCTAATCTTTAATCAGTTTTCTGTGTGAAATGACAAACCTTATACTTAGAGATACTGTAATAAGTTAAACTTATTGTCGTTACTATGAATAAACATAAATAGCGAATTTCCATAGGAAACATGAGCTATTAATTGCAGTGGCCCTTATGGTAAGACCCAAGATCGGGAGTAGCAAATGAGCACCGATCATGGTCCCCAGAACACGTTTTGGTGTCATTAAAAATCATATATATATATGTATATATTTATGTATGTATGTGTGCGCATTATAGCGTACGCATTTTAAGTCCGATTTGGTTCGAATTTGGTACACATGTTGGTTGTCAACGTCGCTCGGACGAGTTCGTTAGCCAAAAAAATCCAACAATCGGAAGCACGTTTTTTGACCAGAAGTAACTACTTTTTGAGATTTTTCCTACTATAATAAATGTTTTTAAGAGTTTTTCTACAAAAATAAATGTAGGATGTTATTCTGCACATTTTGTTTTTTTATGCGACCTTATAGCTCGCTTGGTTCCCTCAAAATCGATCAAAACGTAAAATATCATACAATTACCCGTTCAAAGCCATTTGGTGGATTTTACCGTGGGGTTGGCGTGCGAAGCACGCAATGCATTGTGTATTGAAGATACTCACAATACGGGGGTTGGCGTGCAAAGCTCTCAATGCACTGTGTATTGAAAATAGTCTCAATATGCGGAATGGCATGCGAAGCACGCAATGCTTTGTGTATTTAAAATACCCCCAAAATACGGAATGGCGTGCGAAGCACGCAATGTTTTGTGTATTGAAGATACTCCTAACTTGCGGAATGGCGTGCGAAGCACGTAATGCTTTGTGTACCTATTGAAGATACTCCCAATATGCGGAATGGTGTGCGAATCATTTTGCAGCTATTCAGCACCGTCTTTAGTAGTCCCATTTCCAAAATTGTTGTTTGAAACCCTAAAACATAGGCCTGTAAACTTAATTTTGGAAATTTTCTCAACTCACGTCAGCGATTCAGCTACGTGGTCGAATTATTTAAAAACTGTATTCTTTCAAAATTAATCAATAACCAATTAAACAACATTGCTAATTTATACTCCAAGCAGCAATCGGCCAAAATTCTACACCGGAATGTTATAAAGAATCGCGATTCTACTAGAACCGGAAACAGACGAGTAAAAAATAATCGATTATTCAAATAATCGTCAACGAATAATTCAATTATCCCATCACTAGTTCGTCCTTCGTCGTGTTTACGTTTTTACAAACATTAATCGTGATGGGTTATTCAAATAGAAAAGTAATCATATATTCGAATAGTTCACTTTTAATCGAATAGTAAGAAAAGTGTTCTAATAGTTTTTAATCAATACTTTTTTTCTGAAATGTTCCTAGTTCCTACAACTTACGTTACGCACATACTGCTACGGATCAATTATTTCTATTCTAATAATTTGTTCACTCACGGATACTTTATCTGAATATTAAATACTGTCTACAACGAACTATTAATTATTTACTATAAATTACTATTCGTTGGGTAGCTCACACACAATACACAAGTAGTTTTAGATTATTTAGACATCGGAATATTTTATTATTTGTTCATTATTTCACACATTTAAAAAACATACATATTATTTATAGTCCTAATACTAATATTGTGTAGTCACTTAAACATTTTAAAATAAAATTGTTGTTTGTTGTGGCTACAACATTTTTGGTCTGTTAAAAGAGAAATATACAATTTTAAAATATTATGTTTATTGAACGAGGACTACAAATCTAATGATAAATTAAGAGACATTTAGTTAATAATTTGCATTTAAAACTTGGAGCACAAAGGAAACATTATAAACTAAATTAAAATTGGCAAAGCGATCTCTTTAAAATTAAAATTAAATGTTTACTGTTTATTGCATATTTGAATGTAAACGTAATATTTTGCTAACATTTTTCCTTATATATACAGGGTGAGTTTTATGTCCTGGCACACCTGGATATAATTTAAACGGCCTGAGATATCAATGTGAGACCTTGACCATACCTATTATAACATTTATTTTACGTTTTTAGATGGTTAAACATTTCGCCCCCCTATTCTAAAGTTGTTTAACTTAACATTTTTAAATGCTAACCCCCATCATGTGACCCCTCATTTTAAAGGGCATAAAAAATAAATCAAATGGCGCAAACTAGAGGTCTTTATGTTGCCCCTATACAAATTTACAGAAATTCCAAAGAATGGGCGCAGTACTTCCCAAATTTAAAAAAAAAAAGTTTTTTAACTTCTCATCTATTCAAACATCATGAAAAGAATGAAAAAATTCATTTAACAGAGTAAAAGAATATTTACAATAGTAAAATAAATTCTTAAAACAGTTACACGTTTTAATGTAGCAGGTGTTCAAACTATTCACCTTCGGCTGTTGGACAGCGTGCTAGCCGTGCGTAAAAAGCTGAGACAGCGTCCAAGAAAAATTCTCTAGGAATGGTTTGAGACAAGTGTAAAATTATCTCAGTTAAGTCATGGACGTCAGTCGGCTTTGTTTGGTACACCAGGTATTTCATGTAGCCCCAAAAGAAGTAGTATAGTGGATTAAGGTCAGGAGAAATTGCTGGCCATTTCACAGCGCCCCTTCAGCCTATCCACCTTCTTGGGAAGACGTTGTTTAAATATTGTCGTACTTCACGGCCATAGTGTGGTGGCGCTACATCTTGTTGTAACTAAATGTTCTGTGCTTCTCGTCCAAACATATTTTGAAATGCAGGTACAATCTGGTTTTGAAACATCTCTAAATACTTTAGAATTTCCATTAAATATATCAATCATATAATCAATTAGGTATTATTATAAAAATTATATAATGGGCCAAACAAGGAGTTATCTACTATTCCTGCCCAAACATTAACTTTTGAAGGGCGTTGTGTATGAGCCTCAACATACCAATGTGGATTTGTATCTGTCCAGTAACTACAATTGTGCCTATTGACGATAATGTTGGTCACGAAAGTGGCTTCATCACTAAAAAGGAATCTGTTCAGTAACTCAGGTTCAGCGTCTACTTGGCCCATCATTACATCACAAAATTCAACCCTGCGGTCAGAGTCGTCTTCACTAAGCTCTTGTTCAAGATGGACTTTAAAAGATTTGAATTGATTAACTTTTTTCTTTATTTTAAATTAAATTTTTCTTACCGAAGATTGGCTGATGTCGTGCTTTAAAGCAGCTCTTCTCGTAGATAAGTGGGGATTTTCAACAAAGGACTGTATAACATCTAATGATTTCTCTTCATCAATTGAAGGAGCCCTTCCTGGCTTGTGTCTGTCTTTTTAGTCCTGTTCAAAGTTTTAATGCATAAACCCTGAATAATATATTCCTTTTTATAAATAAGTAAAACGCTCAACCTAGTTATATATTTAAATAAACGGTACCAGGAACTGGCACACACTTTCTCACAAACAGTTTAAATTATTAAACAGATTCACTGTGACTTGTAGGATGGGGTAGGAGAGGTGATTTTTTTTATTAAAGTATGATATAAACTAATAAATATTATTATTATTATCTAGAGAGAAATCTATTCCAAATATTTCGAACAAATTTGCACCAAACACGTCAATTAGACCTGTATGGTAGTACATTAAAGCCAAATTTTATCAAAATCGTTAGAGCCGTTTTTTTATAAAAAAATAATAACTGATTTTTTGGGAGTTTTTTTTGCCAAAAAGGGGGTTGTTTTTCAAAATTTTTCAAAACCGTTTTTCGTGCATCCATACAGGCCTACTTGACATGTCTGGTGCAAATTTGTTTGAAATCGATGGAAAAGTTTTCGCTCTAGCTTTGTATACATACATACATACAGACAGACAGACATAAAGACAGACATTTTGTAAAAACCACTTTTTTTACTCAGGGGTCCCAAAACGGATATTTCCACAAAAATCTCAACATCGATTTTTTTGCGATCACTATACTTTCCCTATACTATAACATAGTGAGAAACTAAAATATAAGACCATTTTCTATAAATTGCTAAATAAAAAATTCTGACAATTATGTATAGAATCATACAATGTTATTTAGCCCAAGGTTAGTATACAGGAGTATGCAGGTTATTTAGCCTAGCCTGCTATGCAAACCCCTCAACGAAATATTTCATACAGATTCGCATATAAAATATGGCTCTACTTGGACGTTTTTAAACTCAAAATAATACACAACATAAAATACAATTTTTGAAAGCTCAGATTTTCTGGGCATACAAAGAAAGCTGTGTTGTAGGTAGTTACATTTTCTTATTTATATAATTGGTAGTGACTACGAAGAACGAATAAGTGATGGAATAAGTTATTCGAACGAGTAGTTGACGAATTTTACAATATTTTGCACTAGTGTCGTTTTGGTTCTATAAAATAGAATCCCATTTCTTTATAACTTCGTTGTGTACAATGTTGACAGTTGGCTGCTTGCAGTGTTATCAGCTGGTAAAGTTTAATTAGTTACTGACTGATCATTAATTTTTAAAGAAGTGCAGTTTTTAAATAATTAAGTTCATTCTTATGGGCGATAATAAACAGAACTTAATTATTTACAATTAAAAGTGCTTTAAGCCTACATCGGAAATTCCGTATTATGCCTCCAAAACTATCCGCTGTGGAGAACTATTTCACTGAATTCATTAAGAAGCAATGTACAATATAGATTGATCGAATTAATAGTCAAGCTACCAACATTAGTAGTTTTGCTATGATCGAATGATTTTGTAAATAAATTGGCTAGCGAAAATATTAAGATGATCAATTGTTATTTTTAACTAATCGGGTTAGCTATATTGGCTTACAAATGGCCGAATGATTTGATTTTTAAATAATTTGACTGGAATTTCAGTTTTCAGATTATAAAAATTATTTGAAAAGGACAAATGAAATATGATTCTAAAAATAAGCATGCTATAAAAACGGATTTGGCAATGGGATGGTCGAATAATTTTAATACAACTTGTAGGTTATGTTTAAGAAAATTCTTACCTAGTTGAAAGTATAATTAAGTATATTTGAAAATAAAATCTGAATCCATAGATTGAAAATATACATAGAAAAAAAACTTATTTTTATTTAGACTTGACTTAAGGTAAGAAGAAGTAAAATACAATTTTTTATCCTTCCCTTCGCAAAAGAAGAACGTGCTGTGATAGGTTACGCAAGTTTGTTTGTGGGTTTTTAAAATATAATAATATATTGTATATTTGATAATTGAATCCTGAACAAATCTAACATACTTTATCGAAACATAATAACAAAAACAATTTGTATAGTTCATCGGTAATATACCTAATTGAATTAAGCGCATAACCGTTTAGGCTTACATCGAATAAACAGGCTTTTTAGAGAAATGGTGTTCAATTGCAAGTACAACAAACAATTAGACCTGTATTTTTAAAATTGGTGCGTTTACTTATGTAAGCGTTTTCGAAACTATACTTCTTTGGTGTGATAAATAACTATTTAAATAATTAAACTTGAAAAATGTAAAAGTAAATCCATATTTATTTTCTTACAAAAAGTATAATATTAACTTTATCTTATAATTTAAACCTAATATTAAGTAAAGAATTAGTACTAGTTAACTTAATTTTTAAATTATGTCCAGTGAAATTTTATCTTCTGGAGGTTACTGAATATAGCCTATGTAATTAGATGATGAAAGTCTATTCTTATTAATTATTGTAATAATTTATTTTAGTTTTCAAGTTTTTGACCTTTGTTAAATAATACTACATAGAAGAAAGGAAACCTTTTACTTTTAATAGGTCCTATTCAACATTTAAAAGTGCTACATATATATACCCTACTAGCAGGCTCGATCCGGCTTTGCACGGAGAGACAAATCAATGTTAAATAGGCCCTATGGGTATTTTTAGTAACTTTGACACACCTAAACCCCCCATAAAATTTCGAATTTTTTTAAAACCTTTCTTAGCGAGCACATAGGGCCCTAGAGGAAGCTACAAACCATATTTCATTTTAATCCGTTTGGTGTTTTTTTTAGTAACTTTGAAACCCCCAAACCTCCCCTAAAATTTCTAATTTTTTGAAAACCTTTCTTAGCGAGCACTTAAGGCCCTAGAGGAAGCTACATACCAAATTTCGTTCCAATCCGTTCAGTAGTTTTTGAGATTTCGTGATAAGTCAGTGAGTAAGTGAGTGGTATTTGGCTTTTATATATATAGATGAACCCTCTTGTTTATATATTTCATCTTATAAATAAGTAAAACGTTCTATCTGGGTAATAAGATAAGATCATCTTGTATACATTGCTAAAATAACAATATTGATCATTAAGTTGGTAAAAACAGTGATACATTTAACCTCCATTGAGTGTGTGCTATGTAAACCTCTCAACGATATATTCCATACAGTTATTTATATAAAGAATGACTACTTTTTGTTACAAGGTACTCAAGGTAGGCCTGCTAAATTTGTCCTACCTTATAAAAGAAACAAAATTTTTGAAAGCCCAGAAAAACTGGGCATAAAATGATAAACAGAGGTGTAATTTAGATATGCAATTACATTTTACTATCTATGATCTTCAGGGTTGCTGTAGTGGCGGCCATCTTGGATTTTTATTCCATAAGAGCAATGTTAAATTTTAAACCATTTATTTCGTTTACTTTTTATCATACAATTTTTTGCAAGGTCTCATTTTAAGCACAGTCACAATACGCATCCGTCTTGCAATTTACATTTTTTTAAATGCTTTTGATTTGTTATATAATTGACATTTTGTAAGTACAAAGTTTGAATTTTTCCTAACACAATACAAAATTAATAATGAAAAATAATTTGCAATACGGATCCGAAATTTTATAAAGAATATTCACTTTTTTTCAACATTCAATTACAAAAGATAGACTTTTAAAATGGTTTGAAATGAGGCTTTGACAAAGCGTTCAGCTACAAAAAATTTCATTGTTTAGATAGGGATACAGTGAGAAGCTGTTGCTTTCTGGTTTACTGGAGCAAACCTGTATAGTAACTATAATAGTAACTACAAAAAACGTACAAGTGATGAGATAACCGAATGAGTCATAAATTATTTTGAACTAAGTGTCTTTCTTTTTGGTTCGTTGGAAATTATTCATAACTTCGTGGTATAAAATGTTGACAGTTGTCTGCTTGTAGTGTTAGCTGGTAACGTATAATCAGTTATTGATTGATAGTTGATTTTTAAAAAAGTGCAGTTTTTAAAATAAGTTAATTCGAATGGACGATAGTAAAGTGAACTAAATTATTTATGATATATTATATATTTACCTTTACGATCGTTGTTTTTCGTCGTTTTTATATGACCACCGTTTCGACTATTTTATTGTCATTTTCAAATATAAAGCTGTTCGCACACTGGGAACTTTGACACAATTAAAAATATTTATACAAACTGCCTTCATATAAAAACGACGAAAGACAAGGATTGTAGTACAGATCGTAAAGGTAAATATATATATTTATAAATAATCCAGTTAGGCTACCACAAATAAGTATGGATTATTTACAGTATTAAATGTATTTTAAGCCTACCTCGGACAAAATTATGGCGTTAGTTAGCAATTTAAAGCTTTTTATTTACAATTTAACCAATATAATTAAGTTTATTTGAAAATAAAAACTGAAATTATATTGAAAATGTACATTATAAAAAAAAACACTTTTATTATTTAGACCTAAGGTAACAAGAAATAAGGCACAATTGGTTATCCGTCCCTACGCCCAAAAAGAACATGCTATGGTAGGTTACGCAAGATTTTTGGGTTTTTAAAATTTAATATTTATATTTGACAATTTAAACATTAAATAATCTAACATAGTTTACATCTATATATATATATAAATGAATTGCTGTTCGTTAGTCTCTCTAAAACTCGAGAACGGTTGGACCGATTTGGCTAATTTTGGTCTTAAAATGTTTGCAGTAGTTCGTAGAAGATGTATACGTAAAGAAAAATTTGAAAAATTTCCCGAAAAAGTTTCAAATTTGGAAGAAACTCAACAGCCTTTACTGTATGAACTCAAAACCATAGCTTACAAAAACAGCTGTTCGTATAAAAAGCTTAGCAACACGTTATGTTTGTTTACAATCATTACCATAGCAACATTACTTAGCAAATGTATAATCACTTTCATACTCTTCAAAACCAACAGCTTTTTAAGGTTAGATTGAAAAACTATAAACAAACACAAGGAAAAATCAACGAAAAATGCTTACAGAATTACAATTCATCTCAAACATTGGTTATTAAATATCTATATAGGCCTACTTAGAGATATGCTGTTTAAAATATTCTTTATATAAAATATATCATAACTATGAATTTTTTAATACTTTTCAAAACATATTTTCGCTATCAATAATAATAATAATAACAAACAAATTATTTGACGCCATGCATAACCATAAACATACACGAGTTTAAACCTATTAAATTGAAAACTAAACAAACAATCTGAATTAAACTAAATGCCATTAAAATATCAAATTCGTAGCTTTATTTGATATATAATTGTATATTTAAATACTAAACAATATCTTATACTAATTAGGCCTATACATTTAAAATTACAAACTCTATTTAAACCAGTTTGTTACATCCTAAATTAACGCGGATGTTACAAAGTGATTCAAATATCTTTTCTACGATCCCCAGCTAATTTAAACCCTCGCTAAGAAAGGGTTAAAAGAAACTCGAAATTTTAGGGCGGTTTGGGGGGGGGGGTCAAAGTTAATAAAAATCCATATAAGAACGAATTGGAATGAAATTTGGTACGTAGCTTCCTTTTAGGCTGTAGGTGCTCGCACCATTGTCAATGAAATTAAGTGAAAGTCAAAATTAGTAAAAACTATAAATTAAGACGATATATTTAAAGCTTTTTCACGTTAGATAGTAGTTTACAGGAATACAATTTTTAGTGCTTTCTTAAATAGCGTAGCCTTTTTTTTCATGACCACAGTAGGATACGCACGGGTATTCAACGAACACTTAAAAAGAATACAATTACGTCAAAAAGACTGAAAATACTAACAACCACGGGAAACGCCGTACGGGTCAGCTAGTAATATAATAAAAAATACAATGTTCATAGTTAAATCTAAACACTAAACGGCACAATTGATTTTCCTCCCCTTCGCCAAATAAGAACATAATATGGTAGGTTAGGTAATAGTGCTGGGAGAGATAGAGGGTTAAATGATAATTTTTATTAATATTCCTCACATTAATAGTATTGCCTAAAACAGAATTCGATTGTTAACAACAATGCACATTGTTTCTTCTACAACTTCAGTAAAATACTCCCACACAACAGAAGGGTTTGGTGGCATAATACTGAGTGTAGGCTTAAGAAAGAAACTAAATTCGTCTGTTAATGCAGTTTTAATAAATACAAATTACATAAAAAAAGTAAAATGTATATTCTTAAGTATAATGTTCATGTATATGTCAATTCAAATATGTGAGATTACAATACATATTGTTTATTGTGATGTCTGGTTTTATCAATTGTAAAATTCACCATTTGGAAAAATCTTTAATTTTATATAAACTGTTTACGTTTATGATTGCGTTTTATGATTTTATGGATCAATAACAAAAGGCATATTAAATGTAATCTAATAATCTAATTAACCAAACTTTTGTACAACTGGAATATTGAAAATATAACAGAATAATATGTTATGTAACTATGAACACAATACGACGTAAAAATAACATGTTTGGAAAATAAAAAATAACTTAATGAATAAAAACTTACAATTTGTGTTTTGTTTTTTTTGTGTGTAGAGGTTCGGGATAATCGCTAAAATGATTGAACTCATTTGTAAAAATCCTTAATGGAAGGATGCTTTAAATACGATTTAATAACACATGCTCATTAATTATACGTAAACTATAATTTATCTTCGCATTTCGATGGACTTACCTTAGTAACGAATAATTACTAGCCTAATATATAAACAGCTTGTTTACGTAAAGTAAAATAAAACGTACATGGTTTACAATATTAAAAGTAAAAAAGATTTCTCTAAACGGTTTTTACTTTAAAAATCGAGCAAGAATTAAGAACGAGATTTTAAATCAATGCCTTGCTGCTACAATCTTTAATAACATTTAATTGTTGTAAATATAATGATTAAAGTTATCTGTTATAAACTGTTTAGACAATTTATTTGTAATGTTATTATAATAGGCCTATTACTATTAATAAATCTTAGTCTACATTCTATAATATGTGACTATGTTTGCCGTTTACGTCTTTTTAATATTTTTTAATGATTTTAAAGCAATTTAAGCTATTTTTTTTTTATTCCTATTTTTTCTTTAAATTGACCTAAAAAATTGTTCAACATCTACTAAATCGTTATCATTTTTTAATAAAGTTACTGCACAAAAGTATACAAGTTGAATACTTAAATAAATACCTGTCTCATAAATTTGTTAGGCTATTTAAATACTGTGTTAAATGTTATTAATTTCTTAATACTTATTTCATTAGAAATGTAATTAAATTGAAATTCCTTCTCATCATTTACAAAATACAACACTGGTAACTTAAACACTTAATAGTTTACACTTTAATGTTTAAGTAATGAAACACGATGCAAGTTCCAAAGCGTTCTCGATGCAGTACGGGTTGTGCGACATATTTCTGGAAATAAAGCAAGTAAAATGCAAAGGAGTACTACAAGGTGATGTATTGTGGCCATACATCATTGAAAGAGCTCCGTAGAGGCTGAGGGAAATTATGTTATTTGTTAAAAAAAATAGAAGAGACAGACTGGTAGCAAGTGCTCGCTTTACGTGACATTCATGCTTAACTTGTCTCAAGTCTTGTATTTCTGTAATGTCTTCTTAATACTCTTACTCTAATGTTATGTTGGTTAATTATTAAAATATAAATTAACACAATTTTAAATTGATACAAATTGAGTTAAAATAAAGATTCAGTGCATTCTGCATGCATAGTTATTATACAAATATCACGAATTTCGAAACGTCTTGAATTCTTTTTAATTAAAACTTTTAGAGGGGAAACAGGTTAATGTTGTTAATTAAATCCATTAACTTACACAAAGAAAGCTGTTGATAGCTCCTGGAAAACTCAGGTTCCATATACAGAATGTTTAGGAAAAATAATGTTACTTTACAGAAGACTGTAGAACAATAAAATTTGGACAATGTTCAATGACGATATAGTTTCATTAAAAAAATAGATAGACTCAGTATTCGTTTTCTGTTGAATATTATGTTTACCCGTTTTTCAAGAGCGATACCTTCACACTATTTATTACCTATCATGACTACTATATATTTCATGATTATACATTTAGTCTACATTGAGAGTGTGTTTCAAACCTCTCAACGATATACTCCATACATGTATTTATATAAAGAATGGGGTTACATTGCAATTCAATGTAAATCAATTTAAATATAATTATCAATTTTTGAAAGCTCAGAATTACTGGGCATAAAAGCAGTGATACAGTATATTGAAGATATGCAATTACAATTTTATTATTTATCCTATTACTTTAAATGAGCAATTTTGTATCTGTCGCGGATCTCGAAAACGGCTCTAACAAATTCAAAGAAATTTTGTATTTAGGTGTAGTTTTGATTTTTAAGTACACCAATATAGTTGTATTTCGTGTAGAAACGCAATGTTTTGAGAAAATCTAATTTAAAAAGTGAAAAATTTTAACATAGGGTCTTGGGTTGCCATGTTGGTTATAAAATAACAATGAAATAGTAAATAAAGCTATCAAAACAGCTGTTTATAAACAAGCCAATTTATACTGTTTTAGAACGTTGGAATTAGAATAAATTGGGGCCTGATTTAACAATTTATTTTGCCAAAAAAATGTAAACTTGGCAAAGATGGATAAATTCTAATAGTCAATTTTGTAATACAGGCCTGGCTCATTTCTGAAATTTACTATTGAGGTTATGTTAATCCTGCAAAAATTTTTACTATATTTAGGCCTGGTTTCAAAACTTTAGTTGACAGAAGTTAGTAGAACTAGGACTACAATCGTAATGAAAGCCTCTCACGTTTCTAAAGCATGTATTTGAGGTTATAATTAATCTTGTAATTACTGTTTATATATTTAAGCCTGGTTTCATGATTTTACAAACTTAAGTACAAACGAGAAAAAGATTAACGAGATTCTTTAGTGAATTTTGCAAGTGCGAGCGAAGCGAAGCAGCATCTGAGGCCGAAGGCCGAGGTGGGGTTGGGACGCGAAGCGTCCAGAGGCAGAGCCCCTAGTAATCTTAATACTAGCATAGATCATGAATAATAAATAGATCATGCATCCATACGGGGGCTGTGTGCCGGAAAAAAAAGGTTGTCGCGAAAATAGTACATGATCGCGCCGCGAGGTAGCGCTAGGGAGAAATCATTGGTAGCATTGGTGTTTCAAACAGCTTCCATCATTTCCCCAATAGATAGCGCCAAAAAAGTCGAATTTCCAGTGGAACAAAATATTGCATTGGATCGGAGTTCTATTAGGTTATCCAAATACAATGATACTAGTAACTTCTAAAGAACAAGTGTTGAGAAAACTGAATGCGTCGTTCGGCGATTATATTGTACTAAGCATCTTTCCTTTTGGTTCTATAAAGTTAAATTCCGATTCTTCATAACTTGTGGTGTAAAATTTGGCCGTTGACTGCTTGGAGTATTAGCTGGTTATCATACTTCATATACTACTACGGACACCGCCCCTGTTCGCTTCGCTCGCTAACCCACACAGCGACTCGCAACGAAGCAAATGGAAGCAGAGAACGGTATAATTTGAAATTTTCCCTGGAATGACGATTGAGAGGCACTTGGATAGAGGTAGCGTGGTGGAGGTGCGGCATCCTGACTCATCGCAGTAGGACCAGTGTTTATGTGTGAATGACAGGAGTTTTGTATATAGTAGAGCAAAATAAACCTAACCTAAAACCGCTGTTGATTGCTAAAACATTTCTTAATTTGCCAAATAGGTTACAATGGTAATAAATGTAAATGGTTCAGAAATAAGAAACGTGTGTCGGTTCAGTATAGTCATAATCCAAAATTGTGAGCTTTCGATCCAAACCATCTGTATTATTTTTAATATGAATCAACAGATGTTTAAATTACAATACAGTAAGTTTTTTTTAACGTCCTGCTGTTTTGCATTTAAGCTAATGAAGACAGAACCTACAGTTTTATTTACATGGAATCCGAACCACAGCCAATGATGTCTGTTAAGAAACCATTTAGAAAATTATTTGTGGTCAATGGGAATTGAACCTGGAACTTTTCTATTGATGGACTATACAGTAAGCCTTTCTCGATGATGTTTTTTGATTGCTTTTATTTTTTAACCTAACCTAAAATTACTGTTGGTTGTAAAGAATAATAAACTGATTCTAAATTTGCTAAGTTTGTTGCTATGGGAGTGAATGTAAGTGAATTTAACAAAAGTTCGTCGCTAATCCTTTCATCCAATTCTGCTACTTCATCTGTAATAATGTTGGGAGTTATCCCCAGTACAATCACCATTTTTACGCTTTAAAATAAAATTTTGACATAATCCTTTTTTAAAGTGCTTTATGACCCCATGAGAATGTACCTTTAGTTTTTTTGTATTTTTATCTAAAGTAGTTTTTGTTCCAAGTCGATTCTGCGTCAGTCAGAACAAAACCGCTTATATACAGGGTGGAACAAAGTTAGTGTTAAAAACTTCGGGAAATGGTTCTATGGGTCAAAATAAATAGAAAATCAAGAATAATATTTTTTCTAAAAACGCTTCATTTTCCAAATATCCGCCATTTTGTTTCTTTTACTAAATTATTAATATCTCGAGAACGGTTTAACCGATTGAGTTCGAACTTGGCATGAAGTTTAACCTAACAATGATCTATCTTAAGAAAAATAGCCGATTATATCCAATCATGCGCTTTAAAATGGCGGCTGTTTGAAAATGTCAGACCTAAATTACTCAAAAACAGTACATTTAAAAAAAAAAATCATGATATCTTTTTTGTAGCCCTTTTAATTTCCTATCGGATGATTTAACATTCAAAACAATCGGATGAAGAATAATAGTTAAGTTAACGATAATGACAGCAAATGTACATTACATACAATATTGTAGTATTTACTGTGTTGGTATAGGATGCCGGGATGAATAAACCAATTATTACACATAACTTAGCTTTATCCTTCATTCGGTTTTTTTAACAGTTATACCAACCGAAAGGGAATCAAAAGGGCTACAAAAAAAGTGTCTTGACATTTTTAGTTAAAATTTACGGATTTTGAGTAATTTTCAAACAGCCGCCATTTTGAAATACATGATTGGATATAATCGCTTATTTTTTAAAGATATATAATTGTTAGGTTAAACTTCATGCCAAGTTTGAACTCAATCTGTTAAACCGTTTTCTAGATTTTAATTATTTAGTTAAAGAAACAAAATGGCGGATATATGGAAAATGAAGCGTTTTTTCGAAAACATATTATTCTTGATTTTCTATTTATTTTGACCCATAGAACCATTTCCCGAAGTTTTTAACACTAACTTGTTCCACCCTGTATATAGATTATTGTAACGGATTGTTTCAAAAAATCTTATTATTATTAACTTTTTGGTTTCAGAAAGACGACTTTTTAAATTGTAAAGTGTTAAAACTGATATAACAAAGAAAATATAAATTGTATTTATAAAATTGCTAGAAGAAAAATGTTTCACTCTTTTAATATTAGCCCAATTGTTTTCAAAGTACCTCAAAGTATAGTGCAGATATTTTGAACGACATTTACTACTTCTGATGTACATAGTAAAAAAATCATATATATATTTTTTTAATTTGAAAAAATAATACCAAGTGTGGTTTACTTGAAATATGTAAATATTAACGTAATATCTTGCTCGTTTGACTAAGGGTCATAAAATATAAAATAAGAGGTAAAATATTGACGCCGTGTTTGCAGATAAAAACACATTTAATATGAAAATAAATTCCTTTCGAAAACTTGGAGATGAGATCGCCCGCACTCCATCATCTCGTATCTGACTTTATAAAAGACGATCAGATGAAGGTCGTATTTCGACGTGTGTAGGAGTGAGGCGGTATCAACACGTAATCTTCGCAGTGCGTGAACGCACAATACGTCCCCTCGGTCGAGTTCCGTGTCTTTGCATACGCAATCAAAGGGGAAGGGAAGATTAAGGACGCTTTTTAAAAAATAGTATAAGCTTGAAATATTTCGTCACCCTTTAATTGCATTTCCACGATGAGGGGAAGGTTCGGTGAATATTGAAATTGGAATTTTTTAAATATTATTTTCGGAGAAATAATATAAGTATAAATGTTTATAAATATAATCGAGCTAGACGCGTGAGAAATATTATTTCTAAAAATAAAAACACAGAACGCAATTCTCACAAAAATACGTTTAACTGTCAAACGGGTTTTGACTACAAAGTTGTCATCTTCAGTGACATTGAGCTACAGCTAAATTATGCTACATATTTATACCCTCTCTCGTAGTAGGGCGTGGTCTTAGCTTATGCACAACTAATAGGACTAACTATAACAACATAATAGTGCAGGGTAAGCTATAGGTAATCAATACAACAATAGTATGCCTAAAATAAAGAACAATGGGAACCAGTGGTTAATTTCTAGGATAATATTCAATGTTTTGTTTGTTTGTATTTAAAGGCGGAAAACCTTTGTGGTTATCATCGCC
This sequence comes from Philaenus spumarius, assembly GCA_018207615.1. Lineage (NCBI taxonomy): Eukaryota > Metazoa > Arthropoda > Insecta > Hemiptera > Aphrophoridae > Philaenus > Philaenus spumarius. The sequence goes on from JAGFPH010000103.1 coordinate 383,095, forward strand.
TATGATAATATTCAAACCTACATTATTACAAAACTTTTGCAATGCCATAAAAAAACAATACTAATATTAATAAAAAAACCTAAACTTTAATGAAAACGATTATGTAGAAATAAAGAAGCAATATTGACAAAATATACATAAATTTAAAGAAATTATTGCTACTAAAGTCATTCAATAAAATTATTAAGATTTAAAATTTAAATTAATTAAACCATGTTAATTGACACAATTATTCAATAAAGTTCAATGATGAATATTAACAAATTAAATTTTGTTAATTAAAGGGTTAATTAATTTTATTAACTTTTTATACAGGAATTAGTATTACTGAAAGAACATCAAGCCGAAATGCATCATTAATTCGGTTCTTTGAGAACTACGTATTTTCAATAAATTGATTGCATTTTGTAAGTGTTTATAAAATTATGAAAATTAGTCCAATTAATGCTCGATTAACACTATTGTCATAGAAACCCATGTATTGTAATTGGCTAAGTACTCAAACCATCTAGCGTAAAACTGATTTGCTGCGTTCAAGACAGATACACATTTACTAATATTGTTCCATATTTTTCAAAATACATCTCTCCTTTCGAGATAATTCTGAATTTTACAAAACGGGAGACTTTCTGCAAGGTCTAGTCAAGAGTCAGGTTCTACACTTGGAGTAGGTAATCAGCCTCAACGAGGGACTACAGATTGAACTGAAGAAGGAAAGCCGCTGTGTCTTTCAAGTTGACCTAAACAACCAACAGAAAGATCACGATACGTGCTCCATAAAGCAATACACACACAATGAAAACTATTTATTCAAATTAGTTGACACCCATTATTTTTAATGAATTTGTAAAGCAATTTTGCCAACTTGTGGCTCTTAGTTGAAATTGGATCTTACATATTATTTACACTTTTCGTACCTTGTTAGTGTTTATATTATGTAAAATAAGTAAATAATGAGCTGGACTTGTGAGAACAATATACAAGAAATAAAACAAAAAAAAAAAAAAAAAAAAAAAAAAAAAAAAAAAAAAAAAAAAAAACGCCATCCTCAGTGGTAAGTCGAGGATGGCGATTTTGTCGTTGAAACGCGTTTGATTTATAAAACGTATTTGTTGTGAGATTTTGTGTTGTTGTTTTATTTCATCTTTATATTATGTGTTGGAAAATGGACAATATTGGAAAATTGTGTTGCTATTTCATATGTTTCCTAAAAAATAATAAAACACCGCAATTCCCAAAAAAAGAAACCACATTATATTATATATACATTTTATTAAAAGTTTGACGCAGTAAAAGTAATCGTATCTATTTGCAGTGAACTAAAATCTAAAAAAATATATTTTAGGGGAAATATGGTTATAATTAATTTAGGTAAAGTGTGTAATTTTTCCCAATTACTTGACTTCATTCTCATTAATAAATGGTCACGTCTGGAATGTCAAATACAATTTGTAAATTACTTTAATTTCAAAACTACTGACTACAACAATAGACTCGGCTTCACTCGTACTAGAAAAAGTAATTTCTTGAAGCTTTTCCAGGAAAAACTTGAAAAAATAAAACGCAATTTGACTAAACCAATAAAGATTTTTAAACCGCTTCTATAATTTTGAGCTCATTGACATAGTATTTCCACAAACCTTATCTTTTGTATTGTACCGGAATAACTTAATACATTAATTGTTTTATTTAAGCCGTTATAAGATTTCGCAACCCTTACTTAGGAAACACCGAGTACATTAACAACAAAAGTTTTAGATAAAACTTTAATAAAATTAGTAGTTTTGTAACAAGTCACTTACATGACTTACTTATCGTAATGAGAGTTAAAGTGGCCTATAGCGCCCGTGTTAAGTTATTTATTTAGGTACGTATTACTTTTTAACTGTTCGAAATAAGATCTTCAAATCCTGTTATATGTTCTTACCTGTGTATAGTAGAGTCACAATACTACATTTAATTGTTTAAGTAAATACAAAATCAGTAAATTAAAAAAAAAATCTACAAATCTTTGAAGAAATTTTAGAAAATTAACTTTTTTTTGTGGATATTACATACAGGAACGTGCTGACAAAATTGTAGTTTATTGTATCAAATACATTTAAGGTTACAAATAACGAAAAATAATATAAACATTAATAATAACAGTTTTTTTTTTTTTTTTTTCAGGAAAACGACGAAAGTAAAACCCTAAACAAAGAACTCAGGTTAGGCCAAAACAAATACGTTTTATTAACTCTAAATTTGCGTTCAGAAGACAGTTTCTTAAACCTATTTTTTAGGCATATTTATCAATGAGACACAAAGTACCAATGCAACACTCTCCAAACACCAGAAACTGTAACACTAGGTTTCCTAACTTTCAAATGTAAACAAATATTTACTAAACAAAAACAAACAACAGACATAAAGGTCTGTTTACAGTTGCTTTCACATCAATCAAAGTGACCAACTTTTGAAATAAAAATAACAAAGATGTGTAACTGCAGGTATATTAATAACAAAGAAACCAACCTGCTTTGAATGAACATAGCTTTTATATTAGTGAATACAGAGGTTTTGAATTGATACAAAATATTTACAATTTAAAATTCATAAATTTCTACGACTGAACTGTTCAAAAATCTCTTAAATTTATTAACAAAATTTTTGTAAAATCCATACAAAATTTCCTCCTTAAACTTCTTTTAAGTTGACTAAAATTGTAAATAATTTTCTGACTCTTTGGCTCTACTTTATACTAGAGATTTTCCAGCGGTAAGATTAAACCAGCTGTTTTAAGACAAAGGCATTAGATAGGCTTAATATTGTTAGCCCTGTTTTTTTGTTTTTTTACACGAAAATTTATTTCACTTAATATTTTAACTTACCTTTAATGGTTGGTTTTTTTACGAAACATTTTCTTTTTCCAATGTTTAAATAAAATTGCCCTCTTAATAAATAAAATACAAAACAATGCGATTAAACATTGCTCACGCACCCAGAACATATCAGAAAATGGTTCATCAAAATCAGATGAGTAGTTTTAAAGTTAAGTGGTAATAAACAATTGCATTTGGTTTAAAACAAAATCAATTTATCAAATCGGAATGTGCCCCTTTTGCCTAATCTCGGCGTCCCTGCATAGGCCTACGCCTCCTCTTAAAGCTCTCTTTAAAGTCACGAAAGTTATTAAAATTCGCCTACTAAGACACTAAAATAGGTACTAAAGCAAAAAAACCACTTAAATTATTATTTATCTAAAATATGATAGCGTATTTATTTAATCGAATTATACGTTTGAATTATTTGCCTACTTTAATTTACTTCGATGATATACCTCATAAGCCAGTACTCCAAAAAACGACGGCTTCAAACAGCTGAACATCGGCCGGTCTTCACCTGCATTTAGAATGGAAATCATAATACTTTCTACGAGTACTTATATAAAGTAACTTTAACGCTTAGTTGCGAAGCCTCCGAGGCATCAAGCTAACCGACTCATCCAACCTTACAGAAATAAATAACTCCGTAACACATGAGAAAATTAATAAGGCATAAATAGTCATGAAGTAATACTTGGAATTATGACTATATTAAGACATAGTCGAACCTAACCTCAGCAGACTTGTTGAGCAATATAATATCTTACCTTGCAGTCAGTAGTACCAACATAAAAAAAAGAAATAAGGAAGCCATGTTGTTTACTTGAGCAAACTGTTGTCGTATTCTAGTGTGAACACAAACTTTCTATATTTTACTATCAAACAATTTTAACCTGTTTTTGTGTGCACAATTTTAGTTTAAATTGGAATGTTTATTAAAATCTATGTGGAAAGAAATCTTCTCTATTATTGTTTATCGGTGAAATGTGTTATTTCAGTTAAAACAAAAACTTAAATGCATTTTATTTAGAATCTTTTATAGCTCACAATAATTTTAAATAATAGACTACATAATAATAATTCTACATAATAGTCAAGAACTGTTAGCCGATTTTAATTTAAAATAATATATTCCTTGCATACAATGTTGGGATGATAGGAATTACTTTAATTTGGAGTAAACGTACTGTAAAGTAATAGGACCTAAACTTACAATAAAGGCAAATCTGTGCCACTGATCTAATATAAAAACTGTTTTACTTAATATAAAATATACTCTAAGTTAGGCATGTTAATATTACTGGTTAATAAAGCATTTACTTTTGCTGGTGTACAAATTCTGAAGAAGGTGGACGATTATTTTCCGTTTAACATTAGAGTGCATGTATTTTCCGTGTTTTAAATATTGTGATATTCATATCAACGACATGACTGCGGAATTAGCTTCCAATCTTCAGTTTTCTACCAACTATTGTTT
>JAGFPH010000103.1:387445-405693 GCA_018207615.1 Philaenus spumarius
TGACATGACTGCGGAATTAGCTTCCAATATTCAGTTTTCTACGAACTTGTTTACGTTTTATTTTTAAGGCTCGGCTCCCTACATGCAAAACGGCGAAGTTGGGCACCAATTTCAATATTAAATAACCAGAACATACCTTCACTATTAAGCATATTTTTGTGTTGTTTTTGTCAAAAAACGAAAGCTGTATTTTTTCTTAAAGTAAGATAGATTGTGGGTGTTGATTGCTAAGGTTTTTTGCAATATCTCTTTTTGCAACTGAGTAAAACATTAATAAAGTTTACTATTTACATCATCCGTTTATGAAAACAATAAAACGGTTTTTGAAAATCCGCATATGACAGTACTTTAAAATGAAACAAAAATTTTTAATTTATTCTACGAATTAACGGGAAAAAATTACTTATTCTGTAGCATTGCTCTTATGGGAATCAGATTCAATATGGCGGACAGGGTAGCGCCCCCTTAACTTAAAACGAAATGATCATGGTAAACTGTATTGTTTTAAACAACAAAATGTCAATCTTAAACCGTATTTTTTTCAAAATTATTAACTTCTTATAAATAGGGATTATTGTAATGAATACGAAAATAAAAATAAAATTTTTAAAGAATTTATATGCAGAAAAGTATTTACATTTACTGTATTTTACATTATTTTAAAAATATGTGTATTCTGTATGTATATTATGTAATTATTGGTAGACATAATTTACCATACAAAATCTTATGAATAAAATAAAATATCAACATTATTGGCGTGTCAATATGATTGCAGTGAAATTTTATTAAATCCGGATTAGCCGTTTTTTTATTAGAAACGTCAATTTTTATCTGCGCTTAAGCATTAGATCTGCACTAACTAATACCGCAAAAATGGTCACGAATAAAAAACGATGACGACTTTTTTTAGAGTGCCAATCGAAGCATAAACGTCAATATTATGTAAGCTAAACTTAGTTGAAACTGTTTAAGGTTAGAAAAATATAAGATAATTAGAACAGTGTTTTGAACTTGTACACCTAAAAGTTCAACGAGGAAATATTTAACAATTCATTTTAATTTTAAAATATTGATATAATCATAGCCCCGTAGAAATATGTTAAGACGTTTCTAAAATAATGTGCGTTTGATTCGTTCGTCCGTCTACTTAGTTCATCCAAACACGCATTAATTTAAAGTTGTTAATTGTTTTTAAGCCAAAACCAAAACAAATTAATCGTTTTTACATTGTTAATGAAATATTATTCTGATTGTGGAACAACAAGTTGTACGGCAATACGAAATTAAAAGTGTTTGAAATGAGACTAAGCTTTTATAGGCCTAAGGCCCTTTTCAATTTGAAATAATGTATGCTACAAAACAAGAGTTGAACAAGTATTATTCTCATATACTGGACCTACACTACTTATTTATAAATGTAAGAAGTTATTTCAAATTGTATAATACTTAATGAAATAATTTGTATTTCCTACTTCTTACATTTATAATTGCATATTATCTACTAATAGGTTTAGAATATTATTATTATCAATAATATTGAATTGTGCCGTACTGGGAATGCCATACTTGGGTCGCACTGTTATGCTTTGTTGTGTTGTTATGGTCTCGTTCTCTGGTATAAAGTTTGTTTTACCTTAAAAATAAACTATACAGACATACGACAAGGAGCTTCACTATCACTTACACCTATCCATACAACTAAATACATAATCAACAGTGACAGTGTGTAGCATTGGAACTAATTTCTGTAAAAAGTATAAAAAGCATGTTTTTTAGTATAAAAATAATTTGGGGTGTTGGTTTTGTCATTGTTTAGAGCAATCGGGAGGTTTTGGCGTGTGTTTTGAGAAAAATTCTTGAATTTTTTTATTACGTCTTTTCTGTTAGAGAGTAAATAGTTTCTGTACAGAAATTAAAAACAAACCTAACATTCTAAGTTCACTATAAATGCAGTAACCAATTTATTAGAATTATTAATGTATTGCAATATGTGTCTCAAATAATTAGTATAAAAGAAATCAAGAAGTAGTATCTTTATTGTTGAAACTGTTTATATTTTAACATTGCGTATGGTAATTTTATACTACCGTTTTTAGAGAAGATGTGATTTATTAACTCAATCATTTACCTTGATTGACCCACAATTCAAAGTTCTAAATCGAAGAGAAAAAACTTTATCTCGAATGGAAAATAACTTAATAAGAAAAGAACATGAAGTAAAAAGAAGAAAAACTACTTTCAAGCAATACTTAAAGAGCTGAAACCACAATCCAATTCTCAGTGTAATAAAGAAAATCCGTGATATATCGATTCTTACTCGTCGAGACCGTATTCTTAATCGACTAAGAATGGCTCCCCCGCTACCCCTGATTGATATTCCCCGAGCATCCTTGCGGTCCAGAATGCGGCTCAAATCAAATGCCCCTTAGCACTCGACCGCCCTTCTGAATTAATCAGCATCATCCCTTGCAGCGGAACCACCCCTCCGCTTATATTAGACCCGCCATTGTTCCAGGGTGAATTTCTTCATTAAAAATATTGGAGAAAGCAAAATTTAAAAATTGAAAGAATACACCAACGGAGATTTAGATGTTATATCGTTATTTACTCTGTCCATTAAGAACTCTATTTGCTGGTATTTAGAACTGTTTTGGGGAAGAATCGAATGATTGATTATTCATAAACTTTTTCAAAGTTATACTTAAAGAATTTAATTTATGATGGTTGGGAATTTCGTTTAAGTTTAAATTTTTTAATGGGAGCCAACACCTGCTGTCAAATTAAACCGCGTACAAGTCAAAATTAGTATCTCTAACCATTATGGCAGCGTTTACTCCTAAAGTTCCTCCCTCAACCTTAGGCCTAACTTTGGTATAAACTTAAATAAAGCAAATTCTTTTTGGAACTCGGTCAGCTGAAGTTTCTTTTATTAGAATTTAGAATTTTGCACCTTATGGAAAGTTGGATATTTTTTCATTATAAAATCAATATCTCTTTATTATAAAAAACATTCCTGTCATTCTTGCAAAAACTCTGACCTTGCTGCACATGCGTCAGGATCCATATCACCGCTGCTCCTCTACCCCGAGTTAAGTGCATCCGTCCAAATACGTTTAAATATCAGAGTACACAAGTATCTGAGTTTTTTTGTATTTGTTTTGCCACAAGTGTAGATGGGGAGCTAGTCACGTGTCACCACGGGGGTTTGAGCGATGAGAGCAGGGGGCGGAACCCTCTAAAATCCCAATAGAAAACTTAAAAAGCACAACCGATGTTGATATTTTTAATTCGTATAAGAACATTATATTACTTTCTCACTATACTATAGTATAGAGAAAGTATAGTGATCGCAAAAAAAATCGAAGTTGAGATTTTTGTGGAAATATCCGTTTTGGGACCCCCTGAGTCCAAAAAAGTGGTTTTTACAAAATGTCTGTCTGTATGTCTGTATGTATGTCTGTATGTCTGTATGTCTGTATGTCTGTATGTCTGTATGTCTGTATGTATACAAAGCTAGAGAGAAAACTATTCGATCGATTTCAACCAAATTTGCACCAGACATGTCCAGTACGCCTGTATAGATGCACGAAAAAGGGTTTTGAACAATTTTGAAAAACAACCCCCTTTTTGGCCAAAAAACCCCCCAAATATCAGTTATTATTTTTTTATAAAAAAACGGCTCTAACGATTTTGATAAAATTTGGCTTATTTGTAGCCTTTAATGTGCCCTACCATATACAAAAACCCGCATCTTTCTAAAAATTCTCGTTTAGCTAATAATAATAATAATAACTGATTTTTGGGGGTTTTGTGGCCATAAAGGGGGTTGTTTTTCAAAATTTTTCAAAACCTTTTTACGTGCATCTATAAAGACCTAATTGACGTGTTTGGTGCAAATTTGTTCGAAATCGATAGAATAGTTTTCTCTCTAGCTAATAATAATAATATTTATTAGTTAATCGCCTACTTTAATAAAAGTATACAAAGCTAGAGAGAAAACTATTCGATCGATTTCAACCAAATTTGCACCAGACATGTCCAGTACGCCTGTATAGATGCACGAAAAAGGGTTTTGAACAATTTTGAAAAACAACCCCCTTTTTGGCCAAAAAACCCCCCAAAAACCAGTTATTATTTTTTTATAAAAAAACGGCTCTAACGATTTTGATAAAATTTGGCTTATTTGTAGCCTTTAATATGCCCTACCATATACAGAAACCTGCATCTTTCTAAAAATTCTCGTTTAGCTAATAATAATAATAATAATAACTGTTTTTGGGGGTTTTTTGGCCATAAAGCGGGTTGTTTTTCAAAATTGTTCAAAACCCTTTTTCGTGCATGTATGAAGACTTAATTGACGTGTTTGGTGCAATTTTTTTCGAAATCGATCGAATAGTTTTCTCTCTAGATAATAATAATAATAATAATAATACTTATTAGTTAATCTGCAACTTTAATAAAAAAACTCTCCTACCCCACCCTACAAGTCACAGTAAACCTGTTTAGTAATTTAAATGTATTTGTGAGAAAGTATGTGCCAGTTCCTGGTACCGTTTATTTTTAAAGTTTTGAAGTAAACATTTCATATAATATAAGCACACATTTTAAACTTTTATTGTTTCGAAATTTTAGTTAGGACCATCCAGAAATTATTTATTAGTCAATAATTTTTCCTTTTGGTGTCTTTTAATTTGACTTACTTATTACAAGATGCGTGTCAGACTCAAATAAAATTGTCAGTGCATAGATACACCCGGTGTCCAAAATCCCCCCCCTTAACTTTTCAACAAACAGAAATAAATAAATGAGCTTTGGGATATCTTTATATGACAAAGGGAGATTAATTTTGGTGTAAACGACCCTTTCACCTCTACCCCAAAATGGGGGGTTGAGGGGGTAATTCAAAAATCTTAAATACAAACCCCCATCAAGTAACGCCTCACTTTAAAGGGCTTGATAAATGGAGAAGAATGGAACAAAGTAGAGGTCTCTACTTTAACCCTATCGAAAATGGCGGCCAGTCAAAGTTGAAAACATTTTATTAACAATATGTTACATATCTTTCATTGGTACTAAAGCTAAAGAGTTAACTTAATTCTAAATTTAGATTAAATGCTCAAAATCAATAGAAGCTATTATCACTGGATTGTTATCAGCAGTTGAGCTTTCAACGTAGAAGACTATTTTACCTGTTGTATTTAAAAACTGCAAGTTTATTCATTAATTTATGCTTATGTCAAATTGTGTAGTTATTTGTTTAATACTAGATTTTGAATAAAGCTACAATTTTATTAAATAGCATGCAAAGAACATTACTCTTTTCCACTGGAACATAGTGTTTGTAACGTATTAAAATTGTGTTAACATAGTTCATTTAAAATTTGACTGGCCGCCATTTTCGATAGGGTTAAGATAGAGACCATTAATTTGTGCCATTCTCCATTTATCAAACCCTTTAAAATGAGGTATCACTTGAAGGGGGTTGGTATTTAAGATTTTGAATTGCCCTCTCAATACTTATGGGGTAAGGGGTGTAATAGTCGGTTACACCAAACTGCATTTACCTGCGCCATATAGAGGTATCCCGAAGCTCTTTTATTTATTTCTACTTGTTCCAAAGTTAAAGGTGGGGTGGGGGGACTTTTAAACAAATGTATATAGACGATCGGTAAGTAGAAAAATAAGTAAAGTTCTGTAGAGCCCTTGTGTGTTAGTCCTCTTTAACCCTGACTGGATTGGAACTTTAAAGCTATGAAAGGTTTAAAAACGTCAAAACATTTTCTTAGCAAGCATCATCAGGATGCAAAACAAAAGGATGAGTCATTTCTGCAGTTGTTTGTGCCCGTTATCACTGTGCGACTTTCGCAATGTTGTTGTGATAGTGGAAATGCAATTTTGGAAGCATTGTGTTGAATAAAGTTGAAACGTTGAAGAAGGGGCTGCCGAGTTCGTAGTAGCGACTGTGATGTTCTCTGATTGGAAGAAATTATTACAAGGGACAGTTTAGATAATCAGTGTAAAGCCTGAAGTGCTAAATTAGAAAAACTTAGTTGATGGAATAAACTTAGAACACAAAATCTCACAACTAATACGTTTATTAATTCAAACGCGTTTCAACGACAAAGTCACCATCTTCAGTGATGCACGAGCTACAATAGAACTGGACAAATCTGGAATGGATTGTATAAACTGTGAAATGTGTCCGAAGAAATATATAGGCCAAACTAAAAGAAGTATTAAGGCAAGAATTAAAGAACATTTTTCTCATATAAAGTACAATAGGCCAGACAAATCTGCTATGGCTAAACATTGTTTAGATGAGAACTATAATTTTAAAATAGAAAACTCTCTATTATTGAAAAATGTAACTAAACTTAACACAATAGATGCTTGGGAAACTTTTTATATTAACAAACATAGTGAAATAATTGTAAATATTGAATTAGAATCCATACAAAATTCTATATTAATATCAAAATAATGTATTGTATAACATTATTATTAGGTTAGAAACTTTTTTTTAGTTATATGGTTATTGTTAGACTAGTTATATAACGCAAGGCAATTGGTAACGCTCCACTAATGTAACATAGTCTTAAGCCACGCCCCTTTGACTAGCCCTATATTATAGTTTGACTATTGTAGCTCGTGCACCACTGAAGATGGCGACTTTGTCGTTGAAACGCGTTTGAGTTAATAAACGTATTGGTTGTGATTTTTGTTCTAAGTTTATTCTATCAAGTATATCTTCTCACAAGTCAAGCTCAATATTTATTTATTTAGAAAACTTAGTATGTATTATTTATTGTTTCTTCTACATTCTCTGGTTAACCCTAGGCTCTGGTCCTAGTTGATCCAAGAGACCGAGTTTTTACAAACCTGTCAGGCAAGGAATCGATTACCCTAAACATTAAAGCTCTTCTTTACCTTGAAGAAAAACTCTCGAGTGTACAGTGTGATGTTAATAAAAAATTCCGAGTACAGTCGGTGACCTTGTGGAGGCGAGGGGAGAAGTGAGGGGTAAAAATCATAAACTGAAAACATCAGCCTCAGAGTCTGCAAAACGCATTAATTAAAAAACAATACCAAAAATATAACTTTTACATATATTCGGGTAGGGAAAACAGCCAGGATTATGGGAAAAATAAGGAAAAAATTCTATAGTAATTACAGCCCGAGCGCCACACCAAAAACAAAAGGGAAATTGAATAAAGGGTTGGTAGGCTAATATAGGCCTTTGCCGGAGCTTACCGTAAAACGCGGTTCGCTCGTCAGTCTTCATAGAAACTCCGGGAAAGTCTCCACGCTTCTCGTTAGATCATCGTATCACAGCAGAGCATAATAAATTCAAAGATTTTAATACTTCGTAAATCAAAATATTTAGTAAAGTATACAACAGAAAAAAAATCTATCTAGTTCATAGCGTAGTAAAAAAACGCTATATTTCGTCGAAAATACTATCGCCGAGAACTTCAAGGGAAGATCCAGGGTAACAGCGGCGAGGTCTGTTATCACGTGGCATCCGAACTCACAGGAGGAATCCAGACGAATTCACGGAAAGGCGACATCGAAGGACAAGATCCCGGACTTCCAGAACAGCGTTCCAGATCGGGACTTCTAGAACATCGCACCAATCCCGGACTCAGGATCTCCAAGAAGGAATACACCGTATACGAAACAAGGTAGTGTCGGAGACACCTTTATAATTTTTCATAGTTTACAGCATTGACGAGTAGGGCTTTACCTTTAAAATTTTTAATATTTAAATTTTGGGGAATAAAATTTGTAAAAAATAAATTTAAACATATTCTATCTATCTTTCACAAAAAGGTTATTTTTTATTGATTTTGAAGTTAAATTGTGTAGAGAAAATTTCACAAAAAAATTTAGCTAAGGAATTTTTTCTTTTGTATTTTAAGGATAAAGGATCCGATTGTTAAATTATATAAATAATATGAAATAAGAGTGATTAAAGTTTATATTTTATTTTCCAAACAAAAGAATCTTTTATTCAGAGTAAATTACCAAAACCAATTTTAATTTTAAGAAGTGCTAATATTAAGGAAGGATTGGCTGGATATAAAGAAGATTACTGTTCTCCGAAAGGCACGACTCCGGGCAGAGTTTAGTCTCTAAAAAATTAAATATCATAAATATTCCATAGCAAAAAATAATTAAGGGTTTTATCGTAAGGTAAGAAACTAACGATAAATATCCTTGCAAAGACGAGCTACCCTCTTGGCTTGACTGGTGGAGCTAGCCAGGGGCCAAAAAAGGTAATCAATTTAATTATTTTTAAACACTAATTAGTTAAATTGCGAAAAGCGAGGTAGAACAGATTAGAGGGGGGGTAGTAGATCGTTGCAGTAGGTGTAGTTCTGCAAATATCTCCAAGAGTATTTTTAATTTTTTCAAATTTTTGATTTTTAAGGGGTTTTACCCCCAAAAATGGCCAAATTCGAGAAAAATCCAAATTTCTCAAAAACGGATCTAACGATTTTGATAAAATTTGGCTTATTTGTAGCCCTTAATGTACCCTACCATATGCAAAAAAAACCGCCTCTTCCTAAACATTCTCGTTTAGGTAATAATAATAATATTAACTGATTTTGGGGTGTTTTGGTCAGAATCGGGGTTGTTTTAAAAAAATTTTTATAACCTTTTTTCGTGCATCTATACAGGCCTAATTGACATGTTTGTTGCACATTTGTTCTAAATCGATCAAATGGTTTTAATAATAATAATAATATATAATAGCCTATGGATGTGTGATACATGCATCTAATATTTTCCATTGTATGCCCTACTCTTGCAATTCTTAACCACCTCCTATGCTACTCTTGGGAAGGTAAAAAGTTTCAACTGGAAGAAAGTATGTGGCAGTTATCTGGTACTGTTTATTTACATTTTGTTGCTTCGCATTTTATAGATAGACAGCATGCATTTGAGGAAGTAGTGAAACATAATAGTATGACTCAGCTGCGCGTGCGTGCGTGAGAGAGGCTCTGTCCAGAGGCAACTTTTGTAGCTTCGGTAGTATCGCCACAGCCGGATTTAGACTCAAGCTGCAAAATCGTTGAAACATGCATTCATAATAACGTGTTTCGGATTCTATTTTTAAATTAATAATTTGGGAAACTGCTTTAAATTACAAAGAAGGCTTTTTATATGTTTTGCCTTTAGCTTAAATTATGGAAATTATCGCTTAAAATTTAAATTTAAAAAATTTATTAAAAATAATCATTTTTTTCAGTTAAACCGTTGATTAAAAGGAGTTGCCGTCGATTTATTTCAATTATGAGATATAAGACAAAAGCACAAAGCCTTTAAGAACAATTTAAGAGATTATTTCACAACTTTTTAGTTGAAAAACGGCGTCCGAAACACGTTAGTACGAAGTGCACGTTTTTGCTGTTTTACACAAGGTATAGCATATAAACACTACTAACGTCTTAATTTGTAACATATTAAACAAGCATCACGAGGACACCGATCATACATATTAATATATTTCACGATTTTACTTCATTATCAGAAACATAAATCGCTCCGGCCCACACCTTAAAATAGGCAGGTTACACACAAAGATCAGATTAGCCAACATTTGCGCGTGAAAATTCCCACCTGTACCGAAGCTCCCTTGCATTATTAATCGTTCCCCACGCACGGGGTCACGTCTACGCGCGGAAAGTGGTCCAGCACCGGGGTAAAAGGGACATTTTGATAATTTTGATTCATTATCGCTCGGCCCTAACGGCGTATAGTGGATATTAAAAAGTTCCTTGAGTGGTCGCTCTAGATGTGTTAGTTTATTATAAAGTTTGGTCCGCGCAAAGTTTTCCTTTTTAGAAAATTTAGCGAATGATTCATTGTGAGTTTCGGGAGATAAGTTACAAGACGAGTCGTGTGGTGCACTTTCTGAAATTTAAAATTATGTCCCATTTTGTAAGTGTCTCCGTGAAGGTCCTTTGGTTTATATACCGTGCAGTGAATGATGTTGTAAAATAAAAGTTTTATTACTTGCAGATTTGTTTGAAATCCCATTTTTAGATCAAATATTCACTTTTAAATCAATAAAATTGTATCCATTATAAATAACACTAATTACTTTCTCACTATACTGTAATCTGAAAATCTGAGCTTTCAAAAATTTTATTTTATGTTGTGTATAATTTTTGGCTTAAAAACGTCCAAGTAGAGCCATATATTATATGCCAATCTTTATGAAATATGTCGTTGAGTGGTTTGCATAGCAGGCTAGGCTAAATAACCTGCATACACCTGTATACTAACCTTGGGATAAATAACATTGTATGGTTCTATACCTAATTATCAGAATTTTTACTTAGCAATTTATACAAAATGGTCTTATATTTTAGTTTCTCACTATACTATAGTAAGTGGGAATGTATAGTGATCGCAAAAAAATCGATGTTGAGATTTTTGTGGAAATATCCGTTTTGGGACCCCCCGAGTCAAAAAAAGTGGTTTTTACAAAATGTCTGTCTGTATGTAGGCCTATACAAAACTAGATCGAAAACTATTCGATCGATTTCAAAAAAATTTGCACCAGACATATCAAGTAGGTCTGTATAAATGCACGAAAAACGGTTCTGACAAATTTAGAAAAACCACCCATATTTTGGCAAAAAAAACCCCAAAAAATCTGTTATTATTTTTTATAAAAAAAAACGGCTCTAACGATTTTGATAAAATTTGGATTATTTTTAGCCTTTAGTGTACCCTACCATGTGCCAAAAACCGCATCTTTCTACAAATTCTAGTTTAGCTGATAATACAACAAATTTTTTGGGGTTTTATGGCCATAAAGGGGGTTGTTTATCAAAATTCTTCAAAACCTTTTTTCGTGCATCTATACAGGCCTAATTTACGTGTTTGGTGCAAAATTTGTTCGAAATCTCTAGCTAATAATAATAATATTTATTAGTTAATCTCCTAGTTTAAAATCACCTTTCCTACCCCTCCTAAAATAATGAAGTCACTGTGAATCTGTTTAATAATTTAAATATGTTTGTGAGAAAGTATTTGCCAGTTTCTGGTACCGTTTATTTTTTACAAGAATTGCAAAAATCACATTGTATCTCTCAATGCCGATCCCCCAATGGAGTAGGCCTACTGTTTGTATTTTCAAGTAATTTAAGTTTTCGAGGTATACCGCGCAAATGAGTGGACTTTTGGAGGTGAAATTTAAAATGATATCAGTAATTCAAGGATTGTATAATTATAGAAAATGAGAAAAAACCACATTGAATACTACATTTTTCATTAAAAATTTAGACTAATTCATATTTCTTCAAATTTACATGTTCATTTCATGAGTGAATGTTTGGCATTACAGCGAAAAACTCTTGTATTTGTTGATTCTTATATGCTAGTCGATGTTGTTGGGTTTTATATATAATTTTAAAAACTTTTTGGTCTTGGTATTTTTTTATAAACAAAGTAGTTTTCGTGTGATTTGAGTTTTTTTTAGATAGTTGTAACAACTCTTTCCAGCTACTTATAAATATTTGTCCACAATTATTACTTAATAGCGTTTATGTGTACTATTTTGTGGGTTGTCTGGTCACTTGTATCCAGTAACGATGACTCGGAAAAAGAAACCAAATTTTCAAAACTATCAACATTCAGTGCGTCATTACCGTGACGTCTGCTCTGCGCAATCGCAATATACATCATAAATATAAAATCTTATTTAATCTTTATATACACAAAATATAACATATATCTCTTATAATTTTACATACATTCACACTTGTGATGACATACTTCCGGAAAATTAACACAAACTTTATATTATATAATCTATATATATATATATGTGGCAATTAATTTAAAATGTTGATGATTTATATTATTTGTTCATAAAATCTTTTCATTTTCGTAAAAACACTTTTAAAGTTGCTGAGATTTTTATATCACTTGGTAGAAAACTTTCTGAGAGGATTTTAGACTTCTCACATGCATCAAAGAATGCCTTCAAGTATTATAGTAAGGTAATTATCATTATTGCCACTTCTTATAAAAAATAAACAAGGGTTAAAATTTAACAAAATTCGAAAAGAGAAAAAGATTTTGAAACGGGCATGTAAATTTGTAGTATATAATTTACATTATATAAAGTACAAATTTGTATTACAAAAACCATTTTAATGACCAGTTTGACTGTCTTTAAAGTAAACTGTAGCCCTTTTTGTTTATTAGTTGTCATTACTGATTCATTAAAGCTTTTGTAAAATACCAAAATAAATATCTTCAATAACATAAAGAATTAAAATATCTTCAAATTATGTGTATAATCCAAATTAATAAAAGTAGGGTTTTCCGAAAGTTAGCCATCATGTTAAAAAATCGCTACCATACGAAAATTTGAAATGGATCCATTGCTACTCCAACCTTAATTACATACAAATCAAATTATTCGTTTTGAAATCAAATACTTAGGTAGGCCTGCAGTTATAAAATGTCTGTATAACATAAACATTTATCAACATAATATACATTTCGTATAGCTGTTGATAAAAATAAAAGCGAGTCAACCCTCGTATATTTATTATTAAAACAATAATAATAATAAATGTTAAATTTATTAACACTACATTTTAAATAATAATTGCTTACGTTGTTTTCCTAACTATAATCATTAATATTGATACGGATACTAATAATTAATCTTTAAACCATTTAAGTTTTAGGTCTACTACCTGTAAAAAATAAGTTTTAACTACTAATAACATAAAATTATTTAAAAAAAATTATTTAATAAACATCAGATGGAAAACTCTAACAGAACACTTTCTAATTTCCCTCGTTTAACCTCCCGGGATGAAAGTTTGTTGTTTGTAAAACCATAGCAACAGAGAGATCCGAACGTGGGAAGCTGTAAGAAGTTGGCTGTAGCAGAGTAATATAGATGGCAGAAATAAATCAAGAGAAGTGTCAAGCCAAGGATCCGTTGAGAATACTCTAAACATGGCCGCCACGATCCTTCGAATTAAACGTAGAAATATATACTTCGCTGAAGAAAAAAAAACAGATATACTTGTAGTGTATTAATTAATAATATTACATCACTTGTAGATCCCGCAGGTAGGAAAATGTTACAGGTCATTTAGTTATTTATTTTGTATTTACAATAAGCGATATTGTTTAGTTTTAAGATTTTTAATTCAATTAAGTCAAATTAATTTGTTAGAGAACTTACATTTAAACAAAACAAAATTATATTTTAATGAAATACAAAAAATCAAAATAATTAAGTAGTATAAACATTCAGAATTAATTAAAATTATAAACTTCATAAATATTAATTGTCTATGAATGAAATCAGTTCTGCTAGAAGATATGCATTTTATACGAAATTACAAATATTTAAAGGTTAATATATTTAAATGTATAAATTTGAGTAAATGGTATTTCGAAAATAAAAACTTATTCTTCGCTATTTGATAGTAACTAGTTGAATGCCCGTGCTTTGCTATGGGGAATTTTTTGCATCACTATGTTACATAATTGTAATATTCTCTCTCATTTTTTTTATCTTTTAATTCATGAAAGTAAGTTATTATATATATTCAATTAGTTTAGAATTTAATGTTAATTTTTCGCCTGTCAATTGTCTTCGGTAGGGTATGTGGGCTGAATAAATTAAATCTTTAAAAATAAAGAATTCAGAGTAAAGAGCGTCTTTTTTCAACCGCTAAATCTAAAGACTGGTAAATCACAGTCTTAGCTGGATGTTGTAGATTGCCCAGATAGAATACGTATTTAATATAATGCATAGAGCGGGATAGAATTGATCAGCTTTCAAATATTTTCTTAAAATTCATAAGAGTAAAATTTCAGCTCTCTAGCTTTAATTAAAGAATAGGCCTACAAATTAATAATTATTGTTTTTAGAAGTTGTTATCACATTTTCACCCCTTAGCTGCACGTAACAAAATGTAAAACTAGTTTACTTTTTATATGTTTTTCAAGAAATAAATGTATAAAATTTCAGCTTTCTGACTTTAAGAAAATATAACATTTATCTTCTTGCGTATCCGCCTTTCTTAGCTTTGTCTCTCTCTCGCTTGACGCGTTTCGGGTAGATCCCATCTTCAGAAGCTTTGTTTGCTACTCTGAAAAATATCTTCAGAAGCTAGTAGCAAACAAAGCTTCTGAAGATGGGATCTACCCGAAACGCGTCAAGCGAGAGAGAGACAAAGATACGCAAGAAGATAAATGTTTCAAGCATCTTAGCGGAAATAATAATAACAAATGCAGTGAAAATATAACAAACAATATTTATTGTTTTAGAAGTTGTTTCAACCCTTAAAGGTCAAATGTTTTAAAATCCTTTCTTAGTGCGCTACGTGTACCAAATTTCACGTTCCTAGGTGGTATTCAATTAATATATTTATAGTTTTAGGGGTTGTTACTACATGTTCACCCATTTAGCAGAACGTGAAGAAATTTAAAAGTGGTTTATTTTTTATATGTATCTTGTATGAAATAAAAGTGCCAAATTTCAGCTTTCTAGCTTTAAGGAAAGTATAAAAAACAATATTTATTGTTTTAGGGGTTGTTTTAACCCTTCATGGCCAACAATTTTAAAATCCTTTCTTAGTGCGCCACTAGCGCCTATGAGCAATACGAGTACCAAATTTAACGTTACTAGGTTGTATGGATTTGGATTTTGAGTTCTATAACAAATAATACTTATTGTTTTAGGGGTTGTTTCAACCCTTTAATTTCAAATTTTTTCGATATTTGAATAGCTAATTCTGTTATTCGGGGCGGAGATAAATCCAACAATTCAAAGATTATAAAAATTGGATTAACCGTTCTTGCGTTATAAGTGGTGCAACTAACGCGACTTTGTTATAAATAAATATAGATATTATACGATATAGGCCTGAATTTGATAAATATTAATTTTAAAAACAAACATTATTTTTTCTTATTTTGATTTTTTTACAGATAGCTGTTGTATTGTTGCATATTATTTCATAGAAAGTCATTACAAAGTATTGTTAAATGTATTGTTTATTTACTGTACAATGTGGTAAATAACACATGAACCACGAACGCTGCAGGGAGCTGTACACTGACGCGTCAATGATTAATGTGTACACCTTGTTCACAAAATAAACTCTCCAAAATTACGAATTAAGTTTAACTTTATATTGTTATTGTTAACTATGCGTACAGGTTATTATTTTTTTATGTACAATGTAAACATATATCTTAATAATTCCTAACTATCTTTCCATGTAACCGATGATTAGTGCAATTTAACATATAGTTTCTATAAATCATACACAAAATTGATATCATTAAGACATAAATGGTAAAAAAAGAAAAATTATTTGGTGTATCGTTTACAAAGATATACAAATTGCCATTGTGCGGCTTGCTGCTGAGACATGATGACAAACAAGAAACGTAAACAGGTAGAGAGAAAGATTAACAATAAGAGCACAGGTACAAATAATTAAAATATTAACTAACTAAATAAAACATAACTATAATAAATTAAAAATTACTTGATTACGAACAAAAATAAAAATAAAACTCCAATGCACAAAGTATAATAAATTAAAGAACACTTAGTTACACAAATTAAATCTTCAATTACTTCGTATTCCATTAGCTAAAATTTTACAGAAGTTAAAAAGTTACGTATATTTTGTTTGAACCAAATTAAAAACTTTTGGGCCTAAGAATAAAAGGATCTTTTTAAACAAGAGCGTATTTAAACTTTATTGGAGAGTATGTCGCTTCCTGGTTGAAGATAAATTGTGTGGGAATTTACATTACCACCCCTCATAAAAAACAAAACTTTCATATCTTTATACACAAAAAGATGTTTCAAGGAAAGAATACTCAATTGGGCAAATAATGGGAATGAAGAATGGAATTTATTCTTGAATAGTATTATACCAATGAAACTTTTCTGCGTTATATATAACGGTTTATTAGCAGATTTAGAAGCCCCATCCCAACGTTCAATCCCGTATTGCAACCTTGAATGGACGAAAGCGTGATGCACAATCTGTAGATCGAACCAGCTCTAATATTCATTCTAATTTGGTTATGAAGAAGGCTGGTATGTTTTTTCCAAGACACTTTGACGTCCAGATGGACACCGAAAATGTTAAATCTTCCGCCTGATTGATTGACAGACAATTAGATGCGCTAACATTGTAATTTCATTTTAATACAGATATTATGGATTATAACTAAAATTAAAGGACTGTGTTAATGTGTCGTCAATGTACTCTTAACAGCTAAACCAAAACTGTAAATGAACTAAATAATGAAATTACTATTAAATAAATATTTTTTAATTTCGAACTTAATATCACTCAAATAAAATACTGCTTTAAAACAAATAGGTATTAAAATTACACAAAACCAATTTCATTTATACAAACGAACCATTAATTAAACAAACCAATAATGTCACATATGTATTATTTGGTACATACTTTAATTTATAGATTATTGTACTAAATACTTTAATGAATTGACGGATGAGGTCAATAGAGAAATTCATCAAAGTACATGTTTAATTCAAATAAACTTATAATTTTAACCATATATCAGTATATCATATGCCAGACATACTTCAGTCTTTTTAAGTGTTATACTACATTTTATTTTACCCTAGTTATCTATAACGGTATGCTGTATTTATTTGTGATCTACGATAACTTGTTTTAGTATTGTTATTTAATTTTTATTAATTAGACTAGCTGACCCGTACGGCGTTGCCCGTGGTGGTTGGTATTTTCAGTCTTTTTAACGTAATTGTATTCTTTTTAAGTGTTCAGTCAGTGAGTGGTATTTGGCTTTTATATATATAGATCTTAAATAATAAAAGCACATTGTCATAATAATAAAAGATCTGAAATTATGATTTTAGTAACTTTGATAACCTCAAACCCCTCCTAAAATTTCGAAATTTTTCATACCCTTTCTTAGTAAGCACCTATGGCCCTAGAGGAAGCTACATACCAAATTTCATTCCAATCCGTTCGGTAGTTTTGAAGAAGTCATTTTTTAATAACTTTGTTCCCCCTCAAACCCCCCCTAAAATTTCGAATTTTTTTAAACCCTTTCTTAGTGAGCACCTATGGCCCTAGAGGAAGCTTCATACCAAATTTCATTCCAATCCGTTCGGTAGTTTTTGAGAAATCGTGATGAGTGACAGTGAGTCAGTGGTTTTGGCTTTTATATATAGATTAATTTATTAATTAGTAGTAATATAACTATAAATTGGAATTAAGGATTAAGAACTTTGTTTTGTGTTAAGTAATTGTAAGTTTAGTTTGTAGTTATTTCGTTTAGCACACCAAAGTCAACTAAGCATTCTGTAAAGTAATTTAAAGCGCTTTGGACTGATAAATAGTGATCAATTTAGCTAAGCAGGTCATCAGTAATGGTTTCGGAGGCTAATTTTTCTTGAATTTTTTTTTAATGTTTTTATGCAAAGGAGGAGTGCAAAGATTTAATTCAATTGAAGGGAAAAGTTAATTGTTTGATTTCAAGTACTTTAAGGTTTTAATGTAATGCGTTAAGTACAAACATAGGCCTAATGTTGTATTTCTTAAACCCTACAAGCGGCAGTCAACACTACTTTTGTAACGTCTGATTATATTGAATACTAGCTGACCTGATCCGGCTTTGCACGGATAGACAAATCAAAGTTAAATGTAAATTAACAAAAATATATATTATATCAATAAATATATTACACTATATATTTCTTATGGGGAGTTTTAGTAACTTTCACCTCTTTTAAGGTATTATCACTTTTTTATCCCTTAAGGGGGACAGCCCACGAGGAGTCAGACAAAATTCTTAAATAGCAGCATAGGTCGAGTTTGGTATCAAATTAAAGGTCTTAGTTAGTAGAACATATTGCCGCAAACCGGACTTCGTAAGGTCCACTCTAACCAAAATGGCGGCCCTAAACGTGTTGAAATAAATTGACATAAAGTTGCTAATATCTCGAAAAGGAAGAATTTTTAGAAAAAATTTCAAGAGACAAAAAATTTGTATTTCAAAGTGCTTGACCTATACAAAGTGCTCCCAAATCAATTTCGTAAATTTTATTTTTTTTAATTTTCTAAGATGAAGGAGTAAAAATAAAATTTACGAAATCGATTTGGAAGTAATTTTTTAGGTCAAGCACTTTGAAATAAACATTTTTTGTCTCTTGAAATTTTTTCTAAAAA
>JAGFPH010000103.1:413748-426267 GCA_018207615.1 Philaenus spumarius
TTACTTTTTAACTGTTCGAAATAAGATCTTCAAATCCTGTTATATGTGCTTACCTGTGTATAGTAGAGTCACAATACTACATTTAATTGTTTAAGTATGTACAAAATCAGTAAATTTTTAAAAAATCTACAAATCTTAGAAGAAATTTTAGAAAATTAACTTTTTTTTGTGGATATTACATACAGGAACGTGCTGACAAAATTGTAGTTTATTGTCTCAAATACATTTAAATTTACAAATAACGAAAATTAATATAAACATTAATAATAACAGTTTTTTTTTCAGGAAAACGACGAAAGTAGAACACTAAACAAAGAACTCAGGTTAGGCCAAAACGAATTCTTTTTATTAACTCTAAAACTGCGTTTAGATGACAGTTTCTTAAACCTATTTTTTAGGCATATTTATCAATGAGGCACAAAAATTATCAATGCAACACTTTTCCAACACCAGGAACTATAGCACTAGGTTTCCTAACTTTCAAATGTAAACAAATATTTCCTAAACAAAAACAAACAACAGACATAAAGGTCTGTTTACAGTTGCTTTCACATCAATCAGAGTGACCAAATTTTGAAATAAAAATAATAAAGATGTGTAACTGCAGGTATATTAATAACAAAGAAACCAACCTGCTTTGAATGAACAAAGGTTTTATATTAGTGAATACAGAGGTTTTGAATTGATACAAAATATTTACAATTTAAAAATCATAAATTTCTACGACTGAACTGTTCAAAAATCTCTTAAATTTATTAACAAAATTTTTGTAAAATCCATACAAAATTTCCTCCTTAAACTTCTTTTAAGTTGACTAAAATTGTAAAAATAATTTTCTGACACTTTTTGCTCTACTTTATACTAGAGATTTTCCAGCGGTAAGATTAAACCAGCTGTTTTAAGACAAAGGCATTAGATAGGCTTAATATTGTTAGCCCTGTTTTTTTGTTTTTTTACACGAAAATTTATTTCACTTAATATTTTAATTTACCTTTAATGGTTGGTTTTTTTACGAAACATTTTCTTTTTCCAATGTTTAAATAAAATTGCCCTCTTAATAAATAAAATACAAAACAATTCGATTAAACATTGCTCACGCATCCAGAACATATCAGAAAATGGTTCATCAAAATCAGATCAGTAGTTTTAAAGTTAAGTGGTAATAAACAATTGCATTTGGTTCAAAACAAAATCAATTTATCAAACCGAATGTGCCCCTTTTGCCTCCTCTCGGTGTCCCTGCATAGGCCTACGCCCACTCTTAAAGCTCTCTTTAAAGTCACGAAAGTTATTTAAAGTAGCCTACTAAGACACTAAAATAGGTACTAAAGCAAAAAACCACTTAAATTATTATTTATCTAAAATATGATAGCGTATTTATTTAATCGAATTATACGTTTGAATTATTTGCCTACTTTAATTTACTTCGATGATATAACACATAAACCGTTTATAACAGCTTTAAACATCTGAACATCGGCCGGTCATCACCTGCATTTAGAATGGAAATCATAATACTTTCTACGAGTACATATAAAGTAACTTTAACGCTTAGCTGCGAAGCCCCCGAGGCATTAAGTTAACCGACTCATCCAACCTTACAGAAATAAATAACTCCGTAACATGTGAGAAAATTAATAAGGCATAAATAGTCATGAAGTAATACTTGGAATTATGACTATATTAAGACATAGTCGAACCTAACCTCAGCAGACTTGTTGAGCAATATAATATCTTACCTTGCAGTCAGTAGTACCAACATACAAAAAAAGAAATAAGGAAGCCATGTTGTTTACTTGAACAAACTGTTGTCGTATTTTACTGTGAACAAACTTTCTATATTTTATTATCAAACAATTTTAACCTGTTTGTGTGTGCACAATTTTAGTTTAAATTGGAATGTTTCTTAAAATCTATGCGGAAAGAAATCTTCTCTATTATTGTTTATCGGTGAAATGTGTTTGAATTATTTCAGTTAAAACTAAAACTTGAATGCATTTTATTTAGAATCTTTTATAGCTCACAATAATTCTAAATAATAGACTACATAATAATAATTTTACATAATAGTCAAGAACTGTTACCCGATTTTAATTTTAAATAATAAATTCCTTGCGTACAATGTTATCGAAGATTGGGATGCTAGGAATTACTTTAATTTGGAGTAAAAGTACATTTAAGTAATAGGACCTAAACTTACAATAAAGGCAAAACTGTTTTATTTAATATAAAATAAATACTCTTAAGTTAGGAATGTTAATATTACTGGTTAATAAAGTATTTACTTTTGCTTGTGTGCAAATTCTGAAGAAGGTGGACGATTATTTTACGTTTAACGCGTTTTAAATACTGTATTGTGATATAGGACTACATCTACATATCAATGACATGACTGCGGAATCAGCTTCCAATCTTACGAACTATTGTTTACGTATTATTTTTAACTTAAAACGAAATTATCATGTTATACTGTATTGTTATAAACAACAAAATGTCAATCTTAAATCGTATTTTGTTTTCAAAATTATTAACTTTTTAGAACAGGGATTATTGTAATGAATACGAAAATCAAAATACAATTTTTAAAGAATTTATGTGCTGAAAGGTATTTACATTTACTGTATTTTACATTATTTTAAAAATATGTGTATTGTGTATGTATATTATGTAATTATTGGTAGACATATTTTACTCTACAAAATCTTAGGAATAAAATAAAATATCAACATTATTGGCGTGTCAATATGATTGCAGTGAAATTTTATTAAATCCGGACTAACCTTTTTTTTAGAAACGTCTATTTTTATCTGCGCTTAAACATTAGATATGCACTAACTAAATACCACCAAAATGGTCACGAATAAAAAATGATGATGACTTTTTTAAAGTGCCAATCGAAGCATAAACGTCAATATTATGTAAGCTAAACTTAGTTGAAACTGTTTTAGGTTAGAAAAATATAAGGTAATTAGAACAATGTTTTGAACTTGTTCACCTAAAAGTTCGACTAGGAAATATTTAACAATTAATTTTAATTTAAAAATTTTGACATAATCAAAGCTCCCGTAGAAATATGGTAAGACGTTTCTAGAATAATGTGCGTTTGGTTCGTTCGTCCGTCTACTTAGTTCATCCAAACACGCATCAATTTGAAGTGGTTTATTGTTTTTAAACCAAAACCAAAACAAATTAATCGTTATTACATTGTTAATGAAATATTATTCTGATTGTGGAACAACAAGTTGTACGGCAATACAAAATTAAAAGGGTTTGAAATGAGACTAAGCTTTTATAAGGCCCTTTTCAATTTGAAATAATGTATGCCACCAAACAACAGTTGAAAAGGTATTATTCTCATATACTGGATCTACAAGTACGGCAATACAGTACTGATTTATAAATGTAAGAAGTTATTTCAAACTGTATGATACTTTATGAAATAATTTATTTTTCCTACTTCACATTTATAATTGAATATTATCGTACTAATAGGATTAGAATATTAATATTATCAATAATATTGAATCGTGCCATACTGGGAATGCCATACTTGGGTCGCACTGTTATGCTTTGTTGAGTTGTTATGGTCTCGCTCTCTGGTATAAAGTTTGTTTTACCTTAAACGTAAATTATACAGACATATGACGAGGAGCTTCACTATCACTTACATCTATCCATACAACTAAATAAATAATCCACAGTGACAGTGTGCAAGCATTGAAACTAATTTATGTAAAGTATAAAAAGCATGTTTTTTTTTTATTAGTATAAAAATTATTTGGGGTGTTGGTTTTATCATTGTTTTGAGCAAACGGGAGGTTTTGGTGTGTATTTTGAGAAAAATTCTTGAATAGGCCTATGCCTTTTCTGCTAGAGAGTAAATAGTTTATATACAGAAATAAAAAAAAAACTAAAGTTCTAAGTTACTATAAATACAGTAGCCAATTTATTCGTATTATAAATGTATTGCAGTAATTGTCTCAAATAAATAGTATCAAAGAAACCAAGAAGTAGTATCTTTATTGTTGATACTATTTATATTTTAACATACCGTATGGTAATTTTATACTGCCTTTTTTAGGGAAGATGTGTTTTATTCACAACAATCATTTACCTTGCTTCACCCACAATAATTATTCAGTTCTAAATCGAAGAGAAAAAACTTTATCCCGAATGGAAAATAACTAAGAAAAGAACATGAAGTAAAAAGAAGAAAAACTACTTTCAAGCAATACTTCTTTCAGCAAGAGCTGAAACCACAATCCAATTCTCAGTGTAATAAAGAAAATCCGTGATATATCGATTCTTACTCGTCGAGACCGTATTCTTAATCGACTAAGAATGGCTCCCCCGCTACCCCTGATTGATATTCCCCGAGCATCCTTGCGGTCCAGAATGCGGCTCAAATCAAATGCCCCTTAGCACTCGACCGCCCTTCTGAATTAATCAGCGTCATCCCTTGCAGCGGAACCACCCCTCCGTTTATATTAGGACCCGCCATTGTTCCAGGGTGAATTTCTTCATTAAAAATATTGGAGAAAGTAAAATTAAAAAATTTAAAGAATACAGAAGCGGAGAATTAGGTGTTATATCGTTATTTACTCTGTCCATTAAAAACTCTATTTGCTGGTATTCTGAACTTTTTTGGGGAAGAATCTAATGATTGATTATTTATAAACTTTTTCAAAGTTTATAGTTTAAGAATTTAATTTATGATGGTTGGGAATTCGTTGTAGTTTAAATTTGTTAATGGGAGCCAGCACCTGCGTACAAATTAAAATTACTAGCTCTAACCATTATGGCAGCGTTTACTCCTAAAGTTCCTCTCTCAACCTTAGGCCTAACTTTGGTATAAACTTAAATAAAGCAACTTATTTTTGGAACTCGGTTAGCTGATGTTTGTTGTATTGCAAGTTGGATAGTTTGTCATTATAAAATCAATATCTCTTTATTATAAAAAAACATTCCTGTCATTCTTGCAAAAACTCTGATCTTGCTGCACATGCGTCAGGATCCACATCACCGCTGCTCCTCTACCCCGAGTTAAGTGCATCTGTCCAAATACGTTTAAATATCAGAGTACGCAAGAATTTGTTTGTATTTGTTTTGCCACAAGTCACGTGTCACCACGGGGGTTTGAGCGATGAGAGGGGGGGGGGGCGGATCCCTCTAAAACCCCAATAGAAAACTTAAAAAGCACAACCGATGTTGATATTTTTCATTCGTATAAGAACATATATTTTTAAAGTTTTGAAGTAAACATTTCATAATATAAGCACACATTTTAAACTTTTATTGTTCCGAAATTTTAGTTAGGACCATCCAGAAGTTATTTATTAGTCGATAATTTTTACTTTTGTTGTCTTTTAATTTGACTTACTTATTACAAGATGCGTGTCAGACTCAAATGAAATCGTCAGTGACATAGATACACCAGGTGTCCAAAAATCCCCCCCTTAACTTTTCAACAAATAGAAATAAATAAATGAGCTTTGGGATAT
The DNA here is from genome assembly GCA_018207615.1 of Philaenus spumarius. Lineage (NCBI taxonomy): Eukaryota > Metazoa > Arthropoda > Insecta > Hemiptera > Aphrophoridae > Philaenus > Philaenus spumarius. Next base: position 419,250 of record JAGFPH010000103.1, read on the forward strand.
CTTTATATGACAAAGGGAGATTAATTTTGGTGTAACCGACCCTTTCACCTCTACCCCAAAATGGGGGGTTGAGGGGGTAATTCAAAAATCTTAAATACAAACCCCCATCAAGTAATGCCTCATTTTAAAGGGCTTGATAAATGGAGAAGAATGGAACGAAGTAGAGGTCTCTACTTTAACCCTATCGAAAATGGCGGCCAGTCAAAGTTGAAAACATCTTATTAACAATATGTTACATATCTTTCATTGGTAATAAAGCTAAAGACTTAACTTAATTCTAAATTTAGATTAAATGCTCAAAATCACTAGAAGCTATTATCACTGGATTGTTATCAGTAGTTGAGCTTTCAACGTAGAAGACTATTTTACCTGTTGTATTTAAAAACTGCAAGTTTATTCATTCCTTTATGCTTATGCCAAATTGTGTAAATAGTTGTTTAGTACTAGATTTTGAATGACCCTCTGATTTTATTAAATAACAAGCAAAGAACCATTATTCCTTTCCACTGGAACATAGTGTTTGTAACGTAATTAAAATTGTGTTAACGTAGGGCATTTAAAATTTGACTGGCCGCCATTTTCGATAGGGTTAAGATAGAGACCATTAATTTGTGCCATTCTTCTTCATTTATCAAACTTTTTAAAATGAGGTATCACTTGATAAGGTTTGAATTTAAGATTTTTGAATTACCCTCTCAATACTTTTGGGGTAAGGGGTGTAATAGTCGGTTACACCAAAATGCATTTACCTGCGCCATATAGAAGTACCCCGAAGCTCTTTTCTTTATTTCTACCTGTTCCAAAGTGAAAGGTGGGGGGGGGGGGGCTTTTAAACACCTGTATATAGACGATCGGTAAGTAGAAAAATAAGTAAAGTTCTGTAGAGCCCTTGTGTGTTAGTCCTCTTTAACTCTGACTGGATCGGAACTTTAAAACTATGAAAAGTTTAATAATTCGACCACGCAGCTGAATCGATGACGTCAGTTGAGCAAATTTCCAAAATTAAGTTTATAGGCCTGTTTTAGGGTTTCAACCAATAATTTGGGAAATAGGTCCATTCACGACGGTGCTGAATAGCTGCAAAATGGTTCGCACGCCATTCCGTATATTGGGAGTATCTTCCATACACAAAGCATTGCGTGCTTCGCTCGCCATTCCACATATTGGGAGTATTTTCAGTACACAAAGCATTGCGTGATTCGCACGCCAACCCCCGTATTGGGAGTATCTTCAATACAGAACGCATTGCGTGCTAAGCACGCCAACCCCACGGTAAAATCCAAAACATGGCTTTGAACCGGGTACTTTTATGATATTTAAAGTTTTGATCGATTTTGGGGGAACCAAGCGTGTTATAAGGTCGCGTAAAAAAACAAAATGTGCAGAATAACATCCTACATTTATATTTGTAGAAAAAACTATAAAACAAATTTATCCTCGTAGGAAAAATCTCAAAAAATAGTTACTTCCGGTCAAAAAACGTGCTTCCGGTTGTTGGATTTTTTTGGTTAACGAACTCGTCCGAGCGACATAGACAACCAACATGTGCACCACATTTGAACCGAATCGGACTTAAAATGCGGCTGCTAGAGTACGAACACATATATACATACATATATGATTTTTAATGACACCCCAAAACGTGTTCTGGGGACCATGATCGGTGCTCATTTCCTACTTCCGAGCTGGAGTCTTACTATAAGGGCCACTGCAATAACTCATTTTTCCTATGGAAATTCGCTAAAAACGTCAAATACAATAAACATTGTCTTATAGAAAGCAGAATCAGGATTCAAAACAAAAGGATGAGCCATCGCCGGCTATGCTTTAATCATAGACAACACTTCTGCACTTGTTTGTGCTCATTATCACTGTGCGAGTTGTTGTGATAGTGGAAATTAAATTTTGGAAGCATTGTGTGGAATAAAGTTGAAACGTTGACGAAGGGGCTGCCGAGTTCGTAGTAGGGACTGTGATGCTCTCTGATTGGAAGAAATTATTACAAGGGACAGTTTAGATAATCAGTGTAAAGCCTGAAGTGCTAAATTAGAAAAACTTAATTGATAGAATAAACTTAGAACACAAAATCTCACAACTAATACGTTTATTAACTCAAACGCGTTTCAACGACAAAGTCGCCATCTTCAGTGATGCACGAGCTACAATAGAACTGGATAAATCTGGAATGGATTGTATAAACTGTGAAATGTGTTCGAAGAAATTATAGGCCAAACTAAAAGAAGTGTGAAGGCAAGAATTAAAGAACATTTTTCTCATATAAAGTACAATAGGCCAGACAAATCTGCCATGGCTAAACATTGTTTAGATGAGAACCATAATTTTAAAATAGAAAACTCTGTATTATTGAAAAATGTAACTAAACTTAACACAATAGATGCTTGGGAAACTTTTTATATTAAACAAACATAGTGAAATAATTGTAAATAATGAATTAGAACCCATACAAAATTCTATATTAATATAAAAATAATGTATTGTATAAGATTATTATTAGGTTAGTAACTTTTTTTTTAGTTATATGGTTATTGTTAGACTAGTTATAATAACGCAAGGCAATTGGTAACGCTCCACTAATGTAACGTAGTCTTAAGCCACGCCCCTTTGACTAGATCTATATTATAGTTTGACTATTGTAGCTCGTGCATCACTGAAGATGGCGACTTTGTCGTTGAAATGCGTTTCAGTTAATAAACGTATTCGTTGTGATATTTTGTGTTCTAAGTTTATTCCAACAAGTACATCTTCTCACAAGTCAAGCTCAATATTTATTTATTTAGAAAAACTTAGGTTGTATATTTTGTATTGTTTCTTCTACATTCTCCGGTTAACCCTAGGCTCTGGTCCTAGTTGATCCAAGAGACCGAGGTTTTACAAACCTGTCTGGCAAGGAATCGATTACCCTAAACATTAAAGCTCTTCTTTACCTTGAAGAAAACTCTCGAGTGTACAGTCTGATTTTAATAAAAAAAATCCAAGTACAGTCGGTGACCTTGTGGGGGCGAGGGGAGAAGCGAGGGGTAAAAATCCTAAATTGAAAACATCAGTCTCAGAGAGTGTAAAACGCTCACTTAGCACCATCACATACAAAGACAAGAAATTGTTAGTAAATAAAACCATGGTATGTAACATATTTTTTCCGCAAGAAAACAATACCAGTGCCAAAATGTACACTTGTTTCAGATTTGTGTTGTGCGACCCAAAAAACATAATTGTTACAAAAATCTAAACCACAACTAAACCTTCCTCTATTTGCCCTTTTTACTTTCTCCCCCTATACGTAGTATATGGAGAAAGTATTGTTTTCGTCCAAATTTTCGAATTTGAATTTTTAGTGGAACTATCTGTTTTGGTGCTCCCTGAAACCCCAAAAATTGTTTAGTGGAATTATCTGTGTTGGTGCTCCCTGAACACAAAAAAAAATTATTGGAATTATTTGTTTTGGTGCTCCCTGAAACCAAAAAAGGGTTTTTATGGTGATGTCTGTCCGTGTGTCTGTGTGTCTATTATAATGTGTACAGAGCTGGAGACCATACCAACCGTCCGATTTTGATGAAATTTTGTATGTAGGTGTAGTTTTGGAATATCTCCAGGCATTTTTTCATTTTTTTAAATTTTTTATTTTAAGGGGTTTTACCCTCCAAAAATGGCCAAAAAACGAGAAAATTTTCAACCGCTCTAACGATTTTGATAAAATATGGCTTATTTGTAGCCCCTAATGTACCCTACTATATGCAAAAAACCGCATCTTTCTAAAAGTTCTCGTTTAGGTAATAATGATAATATTAACTGATTTTTGGGGGTTTTGTCCAAAAACGGGGTTGGTTTTCAAAATTTTTCAAAACCTTTTTTCGTGCATCTATGCAGACCTAATTGACATGTTTGGTGCAAATTTGTTCGAAATCGATCGAATAGTTTTAATAATAATATTATTAAAATATAATAATATTATGGAGTGTGATACATGCATCTAATATTTTCCATGGTATTTGTCCTACTATTGCAATTAATTCTAAATAACCACCTCCTATGCTACTCTTGGGAAGGTAAAAAGTTTCAACTGGGAGAAAGTATGTGGCAGTTATCTGGTACCGTTTATTTACATTTTGTTGCAACGCATATTATTGATAGACAGCATGCGATGAGGAAGTAGTGACAGTTTATGATGACTCAGCTGCACAAGCGTGCGTGCGTGAGAGAGGCTCTGTCTAGAGGCGACTTTTGTAGCTTCGGTAGTATCGCCACAGCCGGATTCAGACTCAAGCTGCAAAATCGTTGAAACATGCATTCGTAATAACGTGCTTCGGATTCTATTTTTAAATTAATAATCTGAGAAACTACTTTAAATTATATAAGGAAGGTTTTATATTTTTGCCTTTAGATTAAAATATAGAAACTATTTCTTCAAATTTAAAAAAAAAACAAAATCATTAAAAATAATAATTTTTTTCATTTAAACCGTTGATTAAAAGGAGTTGCAGTGGATTTATTTCAATTATGAGATAAAAGACAAAAGCACGCAGCCTTTAAGAGCAATTTAAGAGGTTTCACAACTTTTACTTTCTCACTATACTAGGCCCTATATTATAGAGAAAGTATAGTGATCGCATAAAAAATCGATGTTGAGATTTTTGTGGAAATATCCGTTTTAGGACCCCCTGAGTCCAAAAAAGTGGTTTTTACAAAATGTCTGTCTGTATGTATGTTTGTATGTCTGTATGTATACAAAGCTAGAGCGAAAACTATTCTACCGATTTCAAACAAATTTGCACCAGACATGTCAAATAGTCCTGTATAGATGCACGAAAAACGGTTTTAAAATCTTTTGAAAAACAACCCCTTTTTGGCCAAAAAACCCCAAAAAATCTGTTATTATTTTTTTATAAAAAAACGGTTCTAACGATTTTGATCAAATTTGACTTGTTTGTAGCCCTTAATGTACCCTACTATATGCACAAAACCATATCTTTCTAAAAATTCTTGTTTATCTAATAATAATAATAACTGATATTTGGGGGTTTTTTTTGGCAAAAAAGGAGGTTGTTTTTCAAAATGTTTCAAAACCTTTTTTCGTGCATCTATACAGGCCTAATAGACGTGTTTTGTGAAACAATTTTTCCAAATCAATCGAATAAGTTTTTCTCTAGCTAATAATAATAATAATATTTAGTTAATCTCCTACTTTAATATCACCTCTCTTACCCTACCTACAATTATGAAGTCACAGTGAATCTGTTTAATAATTTAAATATGTTTGTGAGAAAGTATGAGCCAGTTCCTGGTACCGTTTATTTAGTTGAAAAATGGCGTCCGAAACACGTTAGTACGAAGTGCATGTTTTTGCTGTTTTACGCAAGGTATATAATATAAACACTACTAACGTCTTAATTTGTAACATATTAAACAAGCAGCACGAGGACACCGATCATACATATTAATATATTTCTCGATTTTACTTCATTATCAGAAACATAAATCGCTCCGGCCCACACCTTAAAATAGGCAGGTTACACACAAAGATCAGATTAGCCAACATTTGCGCGTGAAAATTCCCACCTGTACCGAAGCTCCCTTGCATTATTAATCGTTCCCCACGCACGTGGTCACGTCTACGCGTGGAAAGTGGTCCAGCACCGGGGTAAAAGGGACATTTTGATAATTTTGATTCATTATCGCTCGGCCCTAACGGCGTATAGTGGATATTAAAAAGTTCCTTGAGTGGTCGCTCTAGATGTGTTAGTTTATTATAAAGTTTAGCCCGCGCAAAGTTTTCCTTTTTAGAAAATTTAGCGAATGATTCATTGTGAGTTTCGGGAGATAAGTTACAAGACGAGTCGTGTGGTGCACTTTCTGAAATTTAAAATTATGTCCCATTTTGTAAGTGTCTCCGTGAAGGTCCTTTGGTTTATACACCGTGCAGTGAAGGATGTTGTAAAATAAAAGTTTTATTACTTGCAGATTTGTTTGAAATCCCATTTTTAGATCAAATTTTCACTTTTATATCAATAAAATTGTATCCATTATAAATAACACTAATTACTTTCTCACTATACTGTAATCTGAAAATCTGAGCTTTCAAAAATTTTATTTTATGTTGTGTATTATTTTGGGCTTAAAAACGTCCAAGTAGAGCCATATATTATATGCGAATCTGTATGAAATATGTCGTTGAGTGGTTTGCATAGCAGCCTAGGCTAAAATAACCTGCATACACCTGTATACTAACCTTGGGATAAATAACATTGTATGGTTCTATACCTAATTATCAGAATTTTTTATTTAGCAATTTATACAAAATGGTCTTATATTTTAGTTTCTCACTATACTATATTATAGGGAAAGCATAGTGATCGCAAAAAAATCGATGTTGTGATTTTTGTGGAAATTTCCGTTTTTTGACCCCTTGAGTCCAAAAAAGTGGTTTTTACAAAATGGCTGTCTGTATGTATCTATGTCTGTATGTATACAAACCTAGAGCGAAAACTATTTGATCGATTTCAAACAAATTTGCATCAGACATGTCAAGTAGGTCTGTATAGATGCACGAAAAGCGGGTTTGAAAAACTTTGAAAAACAACCCCCTTTTTGGCAAAAAAACCCCAAAAAATCAGTTATTATTTTTTTATACAAAAAAAGGCTTTAACGATTTTGATAAAATTTGGCTTATTTGTAGCCTTTAGTGTACCCTACCATATGCCAAAAACCGCATCTTTCTACAAATTCTCGTTTAGCTAATAATAAGCCTATGACTAATTTCTAGGGGTTTTATGGCCATAAAGGGGGTTGTTTTTCAAAACCTTTTTTCGTGCATCTATACAGGCCTAATTTACGTGTTTGGTGCAAAATTTGTTCGAAATCTCTAGCTAATAATTATAATATGTATTAAATAATCTAGTTTAAAATCACCTCTCCTACCCCTCCTAAAATAATGAAGTCACTGTGAATCTGTTTAGTAATTTAAATATGTTTGTGAGAAAGTATTTGCCAGTTTCTGGTACCG
>JAGFPH010000103.1:436340-454625 GCA_018207615.1 Philaenus spumarius
TACGAAATGAGGAATCACAATTTCCATTACAGAGGTATTAGCAAGTAAACTATTTTAACACAACTTACGAAATGAGGAATCACAATTTCCATTACAGAGGTAATACCAAGTAAACTATTTTAACACATCTTACGAAATGAGGAATCACAATGCCCATTACAGAGGTATTACCGAGTAAACTATTTTAACACAACTTACGAAATGAGGAATCACAATTTCCATTACAGAGGTATTAGCAAGTAAACTATTTAAACACAACTTACGAATTGAGGAAGCTCAATGACCATTTCAGAGGTATTACGAAATAAACTATTTTAACACAACTTACGAAATGATGAAGCACAATGTCCATTACAGAGGTAATACCAAGTAAACTATTTTAACACAACTTACGAATTGAGGAAGCTCAATGACCATTTCAGAGGTATTACGAAATAAACTATTTTAACACAACTTACAAAATGAGGAAGCACATGTCCAATGTATTAGTAGCATGATTGTATTTTTTATATCGTTATTCGACTGTGGTACGGTACGGTACGGTACGGTACGGTGCGCGAGATTTCATTCGAATACCCACGAAAAAGTTCCGAACTGGCCATAAGAAGTTTTCACTTAAAAAATGGGTGCATAGCACAGCTGGTTTGAGCCCTACCCTCGTTTTTACTAATAGTCACTAAATTTTATAAAGTAATGGCTGATTTCACACTTACCGACACGATACCGACACGACACCGACTCGATATCACCGAAATATCGGTGTCGTGTCGTTGCAGGCGTCTTTATGTCCGCGAGCTGCTGGTCTCCCTTCTTTACCGGTATGATATCTTCTCAGATTGTTTACTGGTTGCTATGGTAATCAATCAATAATAATTTGGTCTCGTTAAATATTTTAAATTGGTCGTGTCGATATCGGCGTCGAGTCGGTAAATGTGAAAGACGTCTGCCGATATCGTGACTATTGCTGTATCGGGTCCGTGTCGTGTCGGTAAGTGTGAAATCAGCCGATCAGAATTTGTATAAAAAATGAGTGCATGAACTTATGTACGCTTGTAAGAAGTTGTACGTCTTTGGAACACACATACAAATTATAACATACATTCCCACATATATTTTTATCGATTGTAGGCAAAACGTCTTACGTAAATTTCAGTTAGTTGTTTACATTGTCGCTTTCATAGTATTACAAGTCGAGAAGCACATCGGATGACTCGCCCTCAACAATGCTTATCGGTAAACCAGCTGATGCTTTAGTTTAAGCCTAGGGCGGAAAGGCACGGACGGACGGCCGTCACGGCAATTTTTAAAAGTAAATAACATTGAATGTAATGTGGGTGCTCCCACTACGGCGGCAATGGAAGACCGACACCTTCCGCCGTTTGTTAAAAAGTCCAGGAGATCGAACTTTTGGACATTTCCAAGCCGCCGTACCGCGCGGATGACGCATTCTCACTTCAGCGCACGGGACTTCCACCGTTCTCCACCGATGACGGTGCAGTTGTCAACAAGTAGGAAGATGGATGGGTCTAAGTTGATCGTGCTTGTGGAAAAATACCCGAAATTATGCGACATCCGGAATATTGTATAATTCCAGTTGCACTGGACTTCGAAACTTGGTTTTTTCCCTGAATAGTTCACCTTCCAGAAGGTTTAGAAGACATTCAAACTTCTCGTGAGTCATTCGGAAGTACTAAAAAACTTACAAACGGAAGTACTCTACAAGATCAGGAAACAAGGAGTGGAACTCGCAAAAACTTACTCTTTTCCTGTTTATATTGCGTACTGTTATAACTTAAGAAATAATTGTAATCATGTAGCCGGTGCAGAGTTTTTTCAATTTGGAACAAGTTCGTGACACACATCAAGTTATGTGCGGTTGGTTCTGTCTATGTGAATTTATTACATACACTTATTGTTAGTTTGGATAGATACAAGGAATTAATCTGTACGTTAAATATAATCACTTACACCAGACTGCGTATATGTGTTTATTTGGTTAAAATCCAACACGTACCCAAAATCTTTGCTTTCTCCTTCAACACTGGATTCCCCGTTCACCGTGCAGTACAGGTCTTATGAGAGATAGTCATTATATTACCAAAACAGGAAACATCACGTTAATTGTCATGGGTTGCATCAACTTTCCTCGCGACCCTCGTAAGGCGCTAAAGTAGATTGGTTTTTTTTACAGCTAGTACCGGTGAAACAGCCATTTGATTACCACGGCTTATGGGCGCTCCATACTGCACGGTGAACGTGGAATCCAGTGTAGGCTCTTCCTCTTCTTCTGACAAAATTTAACAATCACCACTTCCTCATCTATATACATTACGTGTACTCTCACAGTATTAGCTCACAGACTGTTGTAAATTGCGCATGTGCGGTTTTCCCGTCCGTCCGTGACTAGTGCACGGACCCCCCCCCCCTAAAAATGCCGTCCGTGCCGTACCGCCCGTTCATGCCGTGCCGTGCCGCCCTAGTGCGCGCTAGGCTTTTTTAGTAGGTCAAATCATTCCGTTGTTGACCGTTGTTAAGTGTGTAATATTTGTGTAATATAAGTACTCTATTTAAACAACATCCTGTGTAGCCTACAACGTGAATTGAATTTGGGTTTTGCAGTTTATACGTTAATATTTAAACAATTAAAGGTATTTAGACAAGTTCAGTTTGGTCTTAATTTACTGTAAATGTATACATTAGTGTCGGGAGTTTTGAGGTTAGAGTTTGTATGTAGCTTGTACTTTGTGCTTATGTATAAATATGGTTTCTACAATATCTACTGTTTTGATATTTTCATTATTTTTAATATAAGGTGCATCATTTTCTTTCTATATAATCACATATATAACTTAAATTTGTACTGAAATAAAACGTGAGTTGTGAATCTAATACAACATGTTAATAAATAGTGTAAATACAGTTATCACTATTTTTATGACACGATTGTCAAAAAAAAAGCTTTCTAAAGAGTTTTGAAACTTTAAATGATTTCTTATATTATGACCGACTAATACGGATATATCCCTATAAAATATAGGAAAGATTTGGTTTTGACTGAATTAAATATGGAATTTTTGGAGTAATTAAAGTGGGAGGAATTGAAATGCTTACAATTGAAAACAATGTGTACACTTAAAAACACGTTTTATTGTTTCGGTACCGTACACGTAAAATTTGATTTATCTTTAAATATTTTTAAAGTTGCTGCCATTGTAGATCCATGACGAATAAAATTATATTGTTTTTGAATCCCGGCACACTTTTTAGATGTATACAATTTTTTTTAATGGTTTCAATATTACTATATACTAGTGGAGTGGTTGCTTGATTTTAGTATATTATATAAGTATATTATATTATGTTATATCTGTTACAGTAAAAATAAGCATAACCTATTTCAATAAAGTAAATTATAACATAAACGAACCATGTTATGAAAATAAAGCATGTGCTGTTATAATCAGCTGATCTGTGCTATTATATCTGTTCAATAGAACTCCAGATGATAATAAAACATGTGCTGTTATAATCAGCTGATCTGTGCTATTCAGTTGATCAGTGAAAACAATGATAATGAATAGAAAATATTTTAAATTACATTTTTAAAATATTAAATGAAGCAATAGTTAAATTTTAAGGCAAATGGGCAAATATAGAGTTAATTACCTTTCATTTAACAAAAACCGCATGTCAATCGGTCCAATAGAACTCCAGATATCACTCGGAATAGGCTTAAAAAATTTCCCCATGTTTAATTGCCATAAGAGATTTTAATTTCCGTTTTTAGAAAATTTAGTGGGGCAATAGCTGAAATCCAAGCAAAATGGGCAAATATACAATTACCTTTAATTTGGTATCAACTGAGTGTATATCGGTCCAGTAAAACTCGAGATCCCACTCGGATTACAAAAAATCTTTTGAAATTAATATATAGATTGTAAAGGTATCTTCACTATAAAATAACAGATAAACAAAATTAAGATAAAAAAGCGATTACGTGACCTATATTTTCAAAGGACCGATCTACCTCTTTCATAGATTAGCTGAGCTTCCAAATGAAGTAGAAGGGTAAAAGACTTTTGATACGTGATCCGAACAAAATTTTAAAAACATAGTTTCGTCCCTCTTTTAGGCATATAAATATCTGCATCCCTTAAGGTACTTTTAAAAATATTTAAGTTTTTTAGAACATTCTGAATATAGGACCCGAGGTTTAGCACAATCTCTAGATATTATTGAATCCCCAAGAGATGTCTGCCATTTTGCTGTGCTAACAAAAATCAGAAATTTATGAAATGTATGAGTGACTTTTGACCAAGCTTGTATATATTTTTTCTGTTATCTTAAAACTATTGTACCTAGTATATCTATAATATGGAGATACGATATCAGCAGTAATCTAGAAAGGGGTTTGATAGTTACTAGAAAATAAAACAATATTTTCCTTCAAAACTAAAAGTTAGTGATTTTCTGAAATATTTGTTTGTGTTTTCGTTTTGCATTTATTATTTTTGGGCGAACATTTACTATTTGCCCTAGGCTGATATGTTAGCAGACGACGTAGTGCTGCCAACCTAAGTATAATTTACTAATTGAATTATACATTGTAGTTCAGTAGGTTAGTGGTATAATGATTGTAATATTACATTTACTTCACGACCCTCGCCTAATATGTTTGCAGACGACAAAGATTAACAAATATAGAAATAAATATAAAAAATTTATGTTTGAGTTATTATTTTTTGAACGTAAAGCGTATAAATGTAGTATTGTATAATACGAAATGTGTATAAATATTGTATTGTTTGTTGTTTAATGTGTTTATGAACTGCAATTATGTTTTAAGCTATGATATTATGTTATTTATGTCACATTCGCTTGTGAATAGAGTTTAAGTTTAAAGTGTTTTATTTTCTATTTATAATTAATTACAATACATTTGGTTAAAGTTATTTTACGTTTTCATTATTTTTTTTCAGACGTTTAGAAATTGAATTGAACATAACAAAGACGTATTAGAATATTTCTTTCTTGTACGTTGGCACCGCTGCCACAATACGGCGTAGGGTCGAATAGTAAATTTGCGACTATTTTTTTATTATATATTTACAAAGGCACGTATTTTTTAAATTATTTATAAGGTTTAATGAAATTATTTAATGCTACTAAAAAAGATAGGTTTTCTTTATTTATCTAAATAAATTCTAACAAAAATAAATAACACAAAACCTCCTATTTAAACGGCGTTCCGCAAATCAATATTTATCGTGCGGGCATTCGGGTGTGCATTCGTTCGATCTCCTACTTTATTACACTTTATTCTGGCAGATTAAAAGACATAATACACGAGCGGGAGTTTAGAAAGTCGATCGAGTGGAGGGGGTTTGTACGATACCGCTGCCTGTAAATTAAACAATCTTGAATAATTACCTGACTAGGTAGGGGTAGGTTCTACCCTTCGGAAATTGAGATTAACAGACACAGGAGTTTATAAATAACCGACCCCTGAAGCTGTAAAATATACCCGAAGCCAATTCGCATAAAAGTGGCAAATAATTATAGGGTTTTAAAAACCACTGTGTTCTTTGTGAGTGATGGAAGTGTGGCAGCAATAAGTTTGAAACTTTCGAGAACGTTTTAGTTTAATGTACTATGCTTATAAAACTGGTTACATCGATATTCGGGTGTTTCACATTTCGAAACATATTTACTACGCAGGGTGTACAAAAAAACCCCAGTGAATTACTCGTAGCCTAACCAGCAAACGAATCAGTTTAACTCTCGTTTTCAACTGAAACCCCAAAATTCTCACAAAGTAGGCCCAAAAAACATTTTTTGCGTGGTGGGGATGTTTTTGAAGAATTTTCATATGTAAACATACGCCAAGAGATACATATTTTAAAAATGAAACTTAAACTAACTATTTGGAAAAATTTCCTTTTCAAGATGGCATACAAAAAATGGGCTTTTAATTTTGATTTACTATCAATAAACTTTTTTATTCCCAGAACCCAAAATGTTTCCAAACATTTTGAATTATAAATACCCTTTTGAATAATGCCCATTGGGCACATTTCTAACATTAAAAAATGTTGAATTAAATGTTTCAGATCTAGAAATTTCAACAAACAATTGTTATCAAATTAAAGCGCTTTAAAAGCCGATAGATGTTTGTTTTTGAATCTCAAACCCTTTAAAAGTGGCGGTTAAAAAACGGATTGAATTAATTATTGGTAAACAAATTATTTAATAATCATATAGTAGTCACTTAGGATTACAAACAAACTTAAATTAATTACTGAAGCAAAACTTAACTCTTAAAGCTAGAATGAATGTAAATATTATGGAACACTTTAATATTTTTAAATAGTAAAGATTTTATATATATAATAATATTATATAGAGGTAAAATTTGTTTCTTTGTTTGTAAGCAGGGGGTAATCTCTGGAACTACTGAACCGATTGAAAAAATAGTTTTACTAATAAAAAGATTCACTATCCCTGAGTACATAGGCTATAATTCAATTTGATAAAAAAATGTTTTTCAATATTTGTAAATTTAGTAGGAAAAATTCGTAGGTTAGACCTAGGCTGACGAACCAACACATATTTCTTGAATGTATTTACATTCATTAACTAAGTAATTTTTGTTTACCTTCTTTAGTATGTCAATCTAATCCTTTGTTTTTTGTTCTTCTCCTACGACCGCGGTATCGGGCATTCGTCCATCTTCAGGTACTTCTACAATGACACAATAACACTAACACATTAACACATAACTACACATAATTTTTTTTTTACTTCGTATTGGAGATCGTTAAAAGTTAAAAGTTTAAGTATTTTTTCTTTATAGCGATGCTCACGCTAGGCCGGTCACTACGCTACATTCATTTCCATAGCAACGAATTGAATAAAACAGCTGTTTGCTCTAATATTTCCATTAACTCCTGATTTCAAACTTTAAAACAATTATTTTATTTCTAACTTTAAGGTTAGGTTTTGATTAAAGTGTAGAACTGAGCCTTGCTGGTTCTTTTAACCTTTATTATTACTGCTGTTATAAAATATAAGAAATAATTTGATTTGAACATTTAACATTATTTACCATTTTAGCTTTGGGGTTATTATTAATCCTAGACCTTTATTATAAAGTAAACATAACATGATCATGTGTATAGAAGGTTCCAACGGGGTTGGTGTGTGGAGCACGCAGGGTTTCCCTTGGTAATAAATATAATTTTACAAAATAATGCAGTAAATTAACAAAATAACAATTAACTTTAATTTGCAGTGGTAAGTTATTTAATAATTTTAGACCTACAAATTAAAATAAGTAGGAAAATCATTTTGTAACTTTAGGTACTTTGAAAACATTCTATCGAAACTCCGTGTATTAAAGAACAAAATTTTGGCACTTCATAAAACAAATACTGTAGATGTTTGTAGGCAATATTTTATAGTGGAAATAAACACTTTTACACATGTTTAAGATGAATGGTAATGGTTAGGTTACGTTCTCAACGCAACCGCAAAGTTTTGCAAAGTATCACTCGAAAACATTATTTCAAAATACGTTTGAAATAAATATTTGTCGCAGAAGTGTCTCTAATAATACAATTTTCTAGTTGAAATTTTATTTTATTAGTGTAGTATATGCCTCTCTCAGGTGTATATAAACCTCTTGATAAGTATTATCTTTATCAAATAATCCCTGATATTTAAAATCATGTGCTTTTCCAGTCACTGCTAATTTGTTTACTGTTTTACCGAGTTTATGGTATTTAAAAGAAATTGTAAATTAACAATTCAACAAATGAAATCCAAATTCAACCGTACACCATATCTTCAGAAAGCATAACTCTAAGTTAACAGTTGAAGCGCTTTAAGATAAATAAGTTTTAGCCTATTTGAGCAATGTAATTCAAGACAAATCACTTGAATAGTTGCCCCCAAAATAACTACCTTTGTTTAGTTAATTTATTTTCCACACTTTAGCACATGCACATACATCCAACAATAACAACAAAATATGTTTAAAATTTGAAATAAAATAAAATAATAAATAAACATAAAATTTTTGAATCATGGATAGGTGAGATTATACTTTGGCAGTTGTGTCTAGGTCACCATTTATAAAAAAGACGAACTTTTTCAATAAATGCAACTTTACTAATACGTCTTTGGTAACTAAATTATTTCCTGTAAATACCGGCTAAGACAAAACAAAAGCTAGTAATAAGTATTTCAAATTGTACCATAGTCCAAATATACAGAATTAGTCGGACCACCTGTGCTCAATGTATAGCGATTGAACCAAATGAAGTACAGAATTCGTTTTAACTTAAAACCCCCCTAATTCCGACCCCAGAGAATTCAGTAAAAATGTTTTCAAATTTCAATAATGCCCCAAAGTGTTTTTTTTTTTTTTGTGTAGGGGTGGGGATGGAGTTGGAGGGTGGGAGTGGAGGGAGGTGGATGGGCGTGGGGGTCGGTTTCAAAGAATTTTCAAATGTGAAGGTAGGTCGAGTAATACCTCATTTTATAGGTCTATGTTCACTGATAATTTTGGAAAAAAGTTTCAACTTATCTTACTGCGTATGTACAGGGTGTTCCAAAACGTCCAAAAAGTTGTGTCTTACAGTTAGTTTTATTGTTACCACAGAACAGCCTACATAAACCAAATGTTTATCCTAGATTCACGAGGAGGTACCCTTTACAAAAATGTGCTTAAGTTGTCCCTTGCTAAAAATTTTTGGAAAAGAAAACAGATTAGAACGTAAAAAGTCCGAATTGTAACGTTAGTCGAGAAGCACATCATTAAAAAGGTCTTTTAAAAGCAAACATTTTTTGTATTTAAGGTTGTAACTGTTTCAAAATGGCGCCTGGGAAACTATTTTGAGCACGGATGGAGTGGTTCACCTGGTATAATAATTTGAACTGATAAGTTAAGTATCATTACCTGGACACCGTGAATCCACTGCCTCTACATTCATTATACATCTACCTAAATATTACAGCCGCAAGTTGATGGAAAAATATTGAAATTTTAACATAACTTTAAAAACGTTTAAAGTTTATATATAGTTTTAAAATGAACGAAGAAGTTCAGTGTTGCTACACAATAAGCCAGCTTTATACCCCAACACATATAATACTTTCGTCCACCCTCCCATTCCATGTTGTTCTCGCCTATACAATAGCTAGTGTTTTGGCACAGTTAGTATATAGTACTAAGGGAGAAGCCTGCGTGCTCCGCACGCCAACCCCCGGTGCGACCTTCTAAAAACATATTTTATGTTTTATTTATAAAAAAAGTGTAGGATTAATAATAACCTCAAAACTAAGATGGTAAATAATGTTAAATGTTCAAATCAAATTATTTCTTATATTTGATAACAGCAGTAATAATAAAGGTTAAAAGAACCAGTAAGGCTCAGGTCTACACTTAATCAAAAACCTAACAAAAAAGTTATAAATAATAACCTCAAAACTAAGATGGTAAATAATTTTAAATGTTCAAAACAAATTAGTTCGTAATTTTTTTAATTTGAATAAATAATTCATTTCCTCCCTTATAAAAATCAATATTTACTTCCACAAAGCAGCTGTATTAGTTAGTTTCTTATTATAAACAGCTGTTTTGTATTAAAATGTTTTTATAACCTTCTGAATACTGTAATCATCGTTATTTACATCCACGAAATCAGCTGGATTAGTTTGTTTCTTATTATAAACAGCTGTTTTGTATAGAAACGGTTTTTAAATATTTTCCATGTTAATCTTATGGGGAAAACCCGACCTTTGAGATTAGCTCACGCCATTAAGGATAAGAGTTTTTGACATCTAAAACCTTATTGCAAAACTAAGAAATGAGAAGAATTTTTTGAAACCTCAAACATTAAAATTGGTCCAGAAATAAGGGAGGAGTTGTGTTTTTAAAAAACGGCTTCACGTATTATATACACTCTGTCACAAAAGTCCCGGACCGGTTTAATAACTCCTAAACGAAACTAGCTACAGTAATAATATTTCAGACATGACTCCTGGCTACAAAAAACTATTTTTTGAGTTGTTAGTCACTATTGCCCCTGCCCCCTAAAACCAAATTTGGGGGGGTTGCCCCAAATTTTTAAATGTAAACCCCTATCGAGTAACCCATCATTTTAAAGGTCTCATTGAGTTAAACACAACAGCGCAAGTCTGAGGTCGATATCTTGCTCCTGTCCAAAATGGCTGACCTTTTAGTGTTTCTTATGGTCATGTAATTTAAAATTGACCCCCATTGGTTGTATTAAACATTTTTATTATTTTAAAACAAAGTAAACACACGCACAAAAGAGTTTAAAGTATAAAAACAAATTTGTCATACTTGGTAATAATAACAAAATGTTTTTCTTTACACTCAAAAACAAAGTTGCTTACCGAAGATGATATCCAGGGTTTAGAGTAAGTATTCGAACTGCTTTCCTTCCACAGTCACGCAGTGTTCTAGTCTGTAATAGTGATGCTGTACTACATTCTGTATCATTTCCCCCGGTATTTGCTGAGCTTCGTGTGTTATTCGTTGTCGAAGTTCAAAATGTTCAATTTTAAATTACATGACCATAAGAAACACTAAAAGGTCAGCCATTTTAGACAGGAGCAAGATATCGACCTCGGGTTTGCGCTGTTATGATTAACTCAATGAGACCTTTAAAATGATGGGTCACTCGATAGGGGTTTACATTTAAAAATTTGGGGCGACCCCCCCAAATTTGGTTTTTGGGGGCAGGGGCAATAGTGACTAAACTCAAAAAATAGTTTTTTGTAGCCAGGAGTCATGTCTGAAATATTATTACTGTAGCTAGTTTCGTTTGGGAGTTATTAAACCGGTCCGGGACTTTTGGGACAGTCTGTATAAAGATTCTGTATGTCCTGTGTTCGATTATCGGAGTTTCTAGATCGACTGTGTTATTGTGTTTGTACAAAGGCCGTTTAGGATTGTGTTTTTTGGAACGAAGTTCCTTAACGCGGTTGTTGTAGGAGTTAAAAAATGTAACGGGTAATGAAAAAAAGGGATATTAATGGGTTCCTAAGGCAATGACAAATATAAAATACAAATAGAAGCTTTACCAAATTGGTTGTTATAGTATTGAGATGGATAACTCAATCTGTCAAACTGTTCTCTAGACAAGAATTATTTTGTGCAAAAACAAAATGGCGGATATCTAGAAACGAAGCGTTTTCAGGTCTGTGTTTATATGTACTTTTTTCTTATTTTGACCCATAGAACCACTCCCCTAAGTTTGGCACTTTACTTATGAGACACACTGTATAGACCAAATATATATGCAAAAATAAATCATACAAATTTTTAAATGTACCATGGTACAAATTTTCAGTCTCGCTGTTTATTCCAAACAAGCCCTAACACAACAAACTGGAATCCTACCAACGCGTGTCAAGTGCTCACGTTTTCTTTACATGTTAAATCATTACAGTTACACAACAGGAAAGGAATCCATCTTGCTATTACAATAACCTATACATATATAATTCCTAACCTTCCCACATAAAGCGCCATATTGTTCTCCTATTACAAACCTCTAATGAATAAACTTGTTCCCTCATAAATAACCCTTCTAATATACCCGTTCCTCTGTTATGTATTCCGGACCGAGAACAGCGAATGTCATTCTCGTATACATTCTCATTTGTTCTCGAGTTTTGATTCCACGAAGGTTGTGTTTTTCTCATCTTGTTCCTGTTAGCAGGGGGAGGGTCAGCCCCCCCCCACTCCACCCCAATATTCCCGTGGGTGTTGAAAGCATTCATCAACAATATTCTAAATTAAACATCAACAAGTGGAACGGTTTTTGTTATGGCTGGGTTTTGTCGAGGTTTTTACGGAGTATAGAAATATTTTATATCATACTAGCTGACCCGACTTTGTTTATGTACAATATAGGAAATAATTTAATCTACAGAAGTTAGCTATATAAATAAAAATGTAAATGTTCGTTTGTTCAAAATCTAAAATCTCGGATAGTTCTTAACCGATTGCTTTGAAATTTTGACACAACATTGCATTTGAATCGATGAGTGTTTTTATATACTTGATTTTTTTAAACAGCGCCATCTGTTGGATATAAAAATAGCAAAAACTATACTAAATATTTTACGGCAATGGGAGCGCAATAATAAATAATAATGAAATATGTTTTGTGTTGGTGTAGGAATCAGCTGTTTGCTCTAATATGTTCATTATTAACAGCTGATTTCAAACATTGAAACAATTATATGTATTTCTAACGTTTAGGTTAGGTTTACATAAATAATGCCGTCTGTTGAACTTAAAAATATCACACATTCTACTAAATATTTTACGGCAATGGGAGAGCCGTAATAATTTATAATTAAATAAGTTTATAGTTAGTACATTGATCAGCTATTTGATAAAGCCTAATATTTTCATTAACAGGTGATTTCAAAATTTTAAACAAATATTTGTATTTCTAACTTTTTAGGTTAGGTATGTATTTAAGTGTAGGTAATGAGCCTTGCTGATTCTATTAACATTTATTATAACTGCTGTTATACAATATATAAAATAATTAGATTTAAAATTAATTACCATCTTAGATTTAATGTTATTATTATAAGCTTCTTTATTATAAAGAATACATAGCATGTGTATTTAGAAGGTGTGAGCACGTAGGGGTTTTCCCTCGTATTAAATTAAAAAAATTATCTTTATTAGTAATCATGTTATGTTTTCTTTACAATAAAAGTGTAGTATTAATAATAACCCTAAAGCTAAGATGGTAAAGAATGTTAAATGTTCAAATCAAAGTATTTCGTATATTTTATAGCAGCAGTTGTAATAAAGGTTAAAATAACCAGCATGGGTCAGGTACCCTATAAACGTTAATAAAAACCTAACTTAAAAGTTAGAAATACAAATAATAATAAGTTTGAAATCAGCTGTTAATGGAAATATTGGAGTAAACAGCTGTTTTATCTGTTATTTTATTCAATTCGTTGCCATGGCAATAAATGTAGGCCTATATGTGTTGGTTCATCAGTCTAGGCCTAACCTAATATTTTTTCCGACTAAATTTACAAATATTGAAATAAAAATGTTTTTTGTCAAAATGAATTATAGCCCATGTTTCTCAGGGATAGTTTAGATTTTTATTAGTAAAACTGTTTTTCAATCGGTTCAGTAGTTTCAGAGATTGCCACCCTTCCCCCCACTAGATACAAAAAAAAAATGTTACCTCTTTATAATATTATTATAGATATTGCCCGTTATTAATTGCTTCGATATTCCTTCTAAAACCCATTGTAGGACACTACTTATTATTTTTATTATCTTGGTAATTTCGTTCTTTAAACAATAAATATATTCGAATTTAAATCTTCAATAACAGTACTTTTTATATTATTTTTATTTGTAGATGTAAACAGTGTTGATTTGTCGGTCAGAAATCGATACCCAGGACCAAGAGAGATGCTTGGGGTAGGAAGAGGAAGGGGCAAGTTTTTAGTCAGCCCTATAAATCAGGCGGGCATCTTGATTCATGGCGCGCTCCGAGCGCTCCCTACACCGCGGAGGATTCGCGTACTAACTCATTTATACTCTACTCCCTGCAAGATTATACTTTGCGCTGGAGGTGTATTATTAAATTCTAACAAGTAACTTTTAATTTGATTAAAACTACTGTTTAAATTAAACGGCGTATATATTTTGTAAATTTTTAGGGGAACAAAATAATTCAATTACACTCTGGAATTTCAGAACAAAAGTAATATAAATTTCATATATAACGAAATATTAATAAATAAAAAGACATTATTAATCTAAAATATTGTAAAATAGTTCTAAAATATTTTTAGCTCTTAAATTTCACAAAGGCGGCTGTAAAAAGATTTTTCCTTACTAGTGTATTATAAAGTTATGGTCACTCTGATATAAGTACTTATTTTGAGTTTTTTTGTTTGGTGTCAGAGTTACAAAAAAGACTCACTTTATTTATTGGTTAGACAAATCTATATTTTATCTAAAATAATTAGAGAAATGTTTAAGAAACACTGTTTATATATTAAAACTAGGGGCTCTGCCCCTGGACGCTTCGCGTCCTAATCCCGCTTCGGCCTTCGGCCTCAGATGGCTGCTTCGCTTCGCTCGCAGTTGGAAAATTCGCTAAAGAATCTTGTTAATATTTGGCTCGTTTGTACATAGATGACCGAGCACAAATCAGCTGTTTTATTTGGCAGCTGACTCAAACTCATTAAACATTATCTCCATAAGATTAATATGGAAAATTTGAACGATTGTTTGGCGGAGCTCCTTCTTAGGTTAATAGCGGCTAAAGGGATGATTGGATCTTGAATCTGACGGAAAATCTCTTCTTTGAAAATCAATTTTCTACAACTTTTGTATTTAACATTTTTGCTATCTCTTACCGTTTTCTTACTAAATGCGCTCAAATTGAAAAATTGAAGAAATTGAAAAAAAGTCGAAAAAATCTGTCCCACTCAAAAGGTGCTTCCAAAATTTAAAAATGTTAAATTCTGGCAATTTTCCCAAAGGTTTCTTGTCGAGAGCTTTAATTCAAGTTGAGGTCGAGGGGGGTACGATGACGGGAAGTGCCTAGTAATTAAAGTCAGTGAATCAGTGAAACCGGCTAGCTTTTTTAAAAACGTTAGGTGGAGCTTCCCTTCTCGGATGAATAGTGACTAAATGGATGATTGGATCTTAAATCTGATGAAAAATAGTGAGTCTCAAATTAAATTTTCTACAACTTTTGTATTTAACAAATTTTGCTATCTCTTACCGTTTTCTTACAAAACGCGCTCAAAGTGAAAAAATGAAAAAATTTTAAAAAATCTAAAAAATATATCCCGCCCAAAAGGTGCTTGCAAAATTAAAAAATGTTAACTTCTGGCAATTTTCCCAAAAGTTTCTCGTCGAGAGCTTTAATTCAAGTATAAGGTTGAGGGGGGTCCGATTACGGGAAGTGCCTAATAATTAATGTCAATGAATCAGTGTTACCATCTAGCTTTATATAAGTAGACTAGGAGCTCCTCCCCCGCCCGCTTCCCTCACCAACCCCGGCGACGACCTACGGAGAAGCAAATGCAAACACATGATTGTATACTCTGAAATTTTAACGGAAATTACGACTGAAAGGTGACGTATTCATAAATAATGCAAGACAGAGATCGGTATGGACACGACCATCCGACCAACAACAATAATTCGAATTGGGCCATGCGTTGTAATTTCACCGATAATACTTAACCCTTAAACTGGCAATGTCAAAGCTAAAATTGGCCAGCCCGTTTATACTCAATAATCAAAATTTGAAACAAGTTTTGATATTACCACTACAACTAAAGAAAACAATATAATATGTAACACCATATGATTGATTTTAATACGGTAAGCTTTTTATTTGCTTTAATTTTTTTTTTAACTGCTAGGTGTGAAGAATAATTACCTGTTTCTAAATTTGCCAAATTGGTTGCAAATAAATTTGCTTTGGTTCGGTAGGCCTAAACTAAAATTATGTTAAGTTTTTGTAGGCCAGTCGGTAGAGGTAATTTTAGACCAAAAGTTCCAGTAATTTGCAATATGGCTGATTTTTTTTTATAAGTACCTTAAAGTATGTACATTAACATAAAAAAAAGTTTACCAGTCTATCGATTTCCCAAAGTCCAAAAAAAATCGATTATAATTTTTTTTCGATTATCCTTAATATTTCGAGCTATGATGAATATAGAGAAAAATAAAAAACACCTCCGTGTATGGGAGGTATGTTTCAACAAAAAATGTGATATGTATTTATTTCGTCCAAGCAATGGTTTGTCTGGAAAAAATTCGAAAATGCAGGTATGTATTTTGCAGCAGGGGAAATCACTAAAAGGGGACATCTTCTTCATATATGAAGCGTTGCCTCATTCTAAATTGGCCAAATTTTAATATATCGAATTGAAACTTGACGTAGGCGTTAAAATATATATTTTAAACATTTATGCTGAGTCTCAGCTTGTTATGTTGAAAATGACCCGATCTAGGAGTCGATTTCGATTATCGATTTTAGGAGTACTGGACCACGAACTAATTTCAATCTATTCCAGTTTCGTCAATTTTTGGAATATCAACATGAAATTTGTTTTACAAGTTGAGTACACCAGTATAAATATTCTTAGTAAGAATGAACGATTTTTTCTTGTTATTTTTAAAAACGAGGGGCTTGAAAATAGTCTTTTGTTTTACCTATCTCGTTTTAACTATAACACTTTCGGATTCAACGACTCCATTTTCGACATTTTTGAACATATCGATTTAAAAATTGGTACAAAAGTTACAAATACAATTGTTTTTTGCTATACTTATTTTAAAAACTATATTTTTAAAAATGACTAATCTGCAGCTGATAAACTCAAGCGTTTCGATAAAAAATCTAAAAAGGTCTAAAATTATACTTTTTTAATTTACTTGTGCTTTTAAAAGTAAATAATGAAAAAGGTTTATACTCCTTGAACTTGTTTGAATATATATATTTAACTTGTAGAAAAACTTTCAGGTTGATATTTTGAAAATTTTCTAAACTGGAGCCGATTAAATTTAGTTCGTGGGTCCGGTACTCCTATAATCGAGAAACCCATTCATGAGTCAAGTGGCTCTAGATCGGGTCATTTTCAAGATAACAAGCTGAGACTCAGCATAAATTTTTTAAATACATATTTTAACTCCTATGTCAATTTTCAACTCGATATATTAAAATTCGGCCAATTTAGAATGACCCAACGCTTCATATATGAATAAGATGTCCCCTTTTAGTGATATCCCATGCTGCAAAATACATACCTTCATTATCGAATTTTTTCCAGACAAACCATTGCTCGGAGGAAATAAATACATATGTCCTTTTTTATTGAAACATACCTCCCATACACGGTGGTGTTTTTTATTTTTCTCTATATTCATCATAGCTCGAAATATTAAGGATAATCGAAAAAAAAAATGATAATCGATTTTTTTTCGACTTTGGGAAATCGATAGACTGGTAAACTTTTTTTTATGTTAATGTACATACTTTAAGGTACTTATAAAAAAATCAGCCATATTGCAAATTACTGGTTTTTTTAACCTCTAACGACTGGGTTATTGATCCGAATGAGCTGTTTTATTTTTTAATAATAGCTTTATTGCCGTTTAACATAATACATTTAACAGGCAACAGTCGTATTGGATTAGAGAAAAATGCATAATTTCACACTACAAGTACATAATTATATATCAATCAAATCACAATCCATGAATTCCTCCACTGAATAGAACACATTTAGCTTAAGCCATTTTTTAATTATTTTTTAAGGTTTCCTGGCAAAGTTCTTATATGCAGAGGCAGTTTATTAAATAGCATATACTGTTGGTAATAATAACTCTTATGCGTTTTAGATAGTCTTATACTAGGAGCTATAATATCACATTTGTTTCTAGTATTGTAACCATATCTATCATACTGGTTATCAAATTGTAATATATTTTGTTGAACATGAATTAAGTTACAATATATATATAGGCAAGGAAAAGTAATAATGCCAAGTTTACAAAAACCGGGTTTACAGGATTGTCCATTTGACAACCCAATAATGAGCCTTGTAGCTTTTTTTGCAATATAAGAACTCTCCCTGAAGGACCCGAGTCATACACCATACATTAGCATTGAATGGAATAGGCCATAATATGTTAGAAGAAGTACTTACGAACTAACACACTGCTTTAATTTTCTTAGTAAAAAAAATACCCTAGATAGTCTTATGCAAAGATTTGCAACCTGAGATTCCCAGGTAAGCTTACTGTCCAAATGCATACCCAATAATTTAACGGTATTAAATGTTTCCTTTTCCAATAGAGTGTGATTAAGCGAGAAGATTATATGTTCGGTATTGTCTTCATTAATTTTAAGATTATTTGTCGAAAACCAATTACTGCAACTTCCATAGAGTTATCAGGTTTAGCGCTAGCTGTTACATGATCCTTGTGTGAACTAAGCAGAATCGTGTCATCCGCATATAAAACCGATAAAATATGGAATATTACTGTTAAAATCTATACTTATAAAAGCCAAATACCATTGACTCATTGACTCACTGAATCATCACAGTTTCTCCAAACCCACGAGGCCTACAAACATGAAATTTGGCACTAATACTCTTTATAGGTTCTAGACGCGCACTAAGAAAGGGTTTCCGAAAATTCGAAATTTTAGGGGGGGGGGGGGTTGGGGG
>JAGFPH010000103.1:490267-520152 GCA_018207615.1 Philaenus spumarius
TCAACAACTTTCTATCGCGATATCGTAGTGATAACGAGATAACATCGGTTTATTAAAACTTCATAGTGTCAACGAAGCAACATAATTCATCTAAACACCATTGTGTCAACGTGACAACAACTTTCTATCTAAATACCACGACGATAACGAGATAACATCGTTTCATCTTCAAAAACACCATAGTTTTAACGAGACGTCATCTTTTCTATAAATCACCACAGTATCAATGAGATAACTTCATCGAGACACCATAGTTTTAACGAGAAAGAATGTTTCCAAAAAAATACCGTAGTTTTAACGATACAACATCTTTCTATCAAGATAACAAAGTTATAACGAGATAACATCGTTTCATAAAAACACCATAGTTTCAACGAGATACAGTAAATGAGACAACATCGTTTCATAAAAAAAATCTTTTTTAAATCCAGACACTATAGTTTTTTTAATAAACTACTGTTTCAACTGGGAACTATCTTCTTATTTTGTTGCAGGAGATTTAAGTGCCAAAGAAATATCTTACAGATGGATAATAGCCCGTTTCCTTTTAACCCTGTTTAGTTAGTTTTTACCATTTTCTATCAGCTCTATGGTTCCTCTAAAATTATTTACAAATTCAAATTTATTTTCATAACAGGTTTGATACTATGCTACACATAAAAAAAAGTTAAAATAATGTTATAATAATTTATTATAACGATTCCTTATAATAACGTTGTCTTCTGGTAAATCAAACTGGTAAAAACAACAATTATAACTAATTTATAAAACAGGTTCGACAAACACTTTTCCAAACTAACTTGGTTTCTAAAACGGTTTTATAAAATCAGAAAACGTTGTCAAACTAATTCCGAACCCACGTCACGCCCCGAAATTTGTTCACCTTTCAGCGCAATCTGGAAACCCCTCCCCGAAAAAAAAACACAAACACTCGCACCTTAACGCCATTCCTGATTATACGAGAAAATAAATTAAAAACGCAAACCCAACACATGTAACGGAAAATATAATAGCTTTTAAATGAGTACACGAGAGAGAGAGAGAGAGAGAGAGAGAGAGAGAGGGGGAGAGAGAGAGAGAGAGAGAGAGGGGGAATAGGGCTATAGAGATACAAAACGAAATTCAATTTATTTCAAACAACCGAGCTTTGAAAACTTTATCAGACAGACCGGTCTATTCATCACCGGCCTTGAACAAGCGAGACAGAAAACCAAAACACATGTAAATGAGAAAGAGAGAAACAGATCGAAAGCAATGTGAATGGATAAGGTGCAATAGCGGGTAATTAGGGTTCGGGACAACATTATTAAGCAATGCTTAAGACTTGCATAAATCAAGAAGTAAAGATAATAAGAAATATTGCCTTCTCTTATAAACAATGGTAGAAACACATCCAATACACGGGCGCTTCTTTAAGCGGTTGCGTTGGCTCTTTATGATTTATTCATGATGTGTTCAATTATTTAATAGTAGAATGATTTATGAAAGATGAAGAGTATTTCTTGAAAGCTTTAATATACAGTATATACAATGTGTAGAGACAATATTGTTAAATACATTGTAAGAAGATACTTCGTTCTGTGGTTTTACCTTATACCCTTAGAACAAATGTGAATCACAACGTTGGCAGGCTAGTTATGATTAATCTATAGGCCTACTAATACTGTAATATAATAACATACTAATACACTTGGTTGTTTGTATGTTTGTAGGTACGTTCGGGGTATCTCAGAGTTTTCTAAACAGATTTGAAATGAAGTTTCTCTTATTTCTTACCTCGGGTTTTCTTAATAAGATAGACTAATGTTTAGAAAATGTTATATTTTTTGTAAATTGAATTAAACATCACTCACAGGGGCATATACTCATCACATATATTATTTCTCAAGGCCATATTTTTTTCGGTACGCCATAACTTCCTTAATACATCATCAAATTACATGAAGGAGGCATCATTTTAAAGCTTTCCTTAACCGCTGCACCGGAAAAATATACAAAATACAATTATACGAAAAAAAAAAAAAAGAATCCGAAAGTAACAGTGATGTAAGATTAAGTAAGTTGTAGGGATATTTTTCTGGCGTTGGCAACAATGATGATAACAATACCCAGCTGGAGAATATGTAAATATCTTAAACTCATGTTTAAAAAAAAATAATAATATACAATTTAAACATATAATTCTTTACTTCAACCCTCACCTATGCCCATGACGCACTAAATACGCACTATATGATACTGAATATACGGCGTTACTTTAATTAAGTGGGATTTAAATAAGTTAGAATGAGAATGCTTCGTACGGGTCAGCTAGTTAAGTTTAAATTGATTAGGTTTCAATAGATTTTAAAACCTAGGGGAAATTCTTCCATACAGCCTTGCTTCCTCTGTACTAAGATTTGATAATTTCTTTTCAATAAAGGATTACTAATAACCACAAAGCTAAGATGCTGAGTAATATCAAAATTATAACTTCATAACTGATAATTAATAAAGGTTAAAAAGAAAACATCGTCTAAATTTGGCCAATTCGTACACAAAAATATAATCTAAAAATTTGGAAAACGGTTGACCCTAAAGGCCATCCCTGTAACTTCCCGCTAACTACACTATTTTTGGAAATTTTGAACTGCCATAACTTTTGAATGAATCAACCGATTTTTATGCGATTTGCGGCAATCGATGCAGTTTTTAAGTCCATTGAAAGAATCAACAACAAAAATTTTTCAGATGAAAAGTTTTGGAGAAATTGAGGAAAAACACTTTTTTTTTTTTATTTCGTTCACGATATCTCGCGAATGAATCAACCGATTTTTATGCGATTTGCGGCAATCGATGCAGTTTTTTGAGTCCATTGAAAGAATCGACAACAAAAATGTTTCTGATGAAAAATTTCGGAGAAATTGAAAAAAAAACACTTTTTCTTTTTTCTTTCGTTCACGATATATCACGAACGAATTAACCGATTTTGACCGGACTGGTAGCGATCGACGTCGCTTTTCAAGGTTAAAAGCTGATTAGATTTTGGAATTGATCGGTAAAGCCGTTTAAAAGTTATTCCAAAAAAACCTGATTTAAAATAATTTTATTTCTTAGTTTTTTCGAAATTTCTCAGAACCTAAAGGTCCGAATTAGTTGAAATTTTCAGGAAATCTAAGTTTGATGGAACTCTTTAGAACGCCATTTGGTAGGATCCAATCGGTTAAGCCGTTCAAAAGTTATAAGCGGGTCACATACTTACATACACACACACATACATACAGACAGGGTAACACCCTCTAAGGAGTGGTCAGGGAAGATTCCTAGGACCTCAAAACGTCGAGATCTGATGAATACTCGATTTTCGAAAAACGGGGTGAAACCAATATCTTAGCGATTTTAGAAAATTTTCAATTTTCTTAGCGTGAAGTAAAAAAAATATTTTAAAGAATGAAATAATATTACTGAAATACAACGAAAACTTGAAAAATATGTCTTTATGTATTTATTATTTAATTTATATATATTGATTCAGAGAGAAAAATAAATTGGATGTGCTTAAGACCACACGTTGGAAGTCATAACTTCTATGACCGATTAAAATTTTTATCAGTATTAATATTAGAGGAGAAAAAAGGTCAACTAATTACACAAGTCAATACATTATATCATATTTTGAAATTGAGCTCTATAATATTATAATATGATAATATAGTAATATTATTATGTAATCGTATTATAATTATAATAATTATGTGAAAAATGGTGATCACTATAATGTAAGCAGTATTTATTTAGTGACTAATAATTTTGAGTGAGGTATTAGTGTATGCACTCTACATGAATTGTAAAAATAATTTAATATGTAAGGGATAATTATTTTAATAATTATTATAATATTATAACGTATTATAATATATTATGTATCGTCTATTCCCTCTCCACGCGCTTACTTGTCTATATATACTATTAGCTGACAGGACAATGTTCGCTATTGCAATAATACGGTTCCCTACTATACAGCAAATGTTACATCTTAAAGTATTTTAGCTGTTCTGTGCGTATTTTGAGACAGTGTTTTTTTTTTACCGTTTGCCTATGTGCTTTTATGTGATTTGTATTAGAAAAACGCTTTCGTCTTTTTTTCCTAGTTTTTTTTTTGTATTTGTTCTGAATGCGACCGAACTGCATCAGATGATGATGTACACTGTTCTGATAGGGTTGCAAGTTGAGAAATTTGGAGACCATCGTCTGAAACCTGGGATTGGGAAGCTGACTGTATTTCCTCCACACTAATACCCATTAAGTTGACATGTAAAAAAGGTGTGAGAGGAATGAGAACATCAAAATGGCCTCTCGTCAGTTCCCCAGTAAACCTTAGCCTCCCTACTCCCTCAATCGGTTCGCCAAAACTCCCCCACAACAAATAACCATCTCTGTACACCTGAAATTCATACAAAATATTTCGGATGCTTCTTGAATTTCACAGGAGGTTAAAAACGTATCGGTTTGCTCATATGCGCGATAAATTTTTTTGTTTATTTATTAAATATCTCTTGTTACTTTTAAAGTATATGGTTTGAACCTGCGCCAATTGTTTGAAACATGACTAACAACTCTGGTCCTCACCTCAAACCCCAGTGAATCGTGGCATTTACAACACTGTCCTCTAAATAAGATTATCTCGATTGCATTTTGTATTTCACGATGTTAGTTTCGAATAACTTCAGCAGCGTTATGGATAATTCTAATCAGTAATTCTTCCAGTGTATTAAATTTTTCTTCGTATACTAAAGCTTTCATACCACCTAATAGGTAATAATCTGGGGGTGTTAAACCTTGGAGGCCAACTGATCGGTCCACCACTTCCCATCCAGTTTCAAAATGTTTCATTTAAATTACTCCTAAACAGTTATGGAGAAAAATGAGTTGACCCATCAGGCTGAAAATAAGTTCACGCCTTGTAAACAGAGTAACTTCTTCTAAGAGGGAATTCATATATTTTTGAAAAAAAATTGAGGTAAGCAGCACCCTTTTGGTTGGCATTAAAAATTAATGGTCCCAAAAGTTTTTCACAAATAGTTCCACACCAAGATTACAGTGATACCTATGTTAGAAAAAAGTTTCGATTGTGCAATTTCGATTTTCTCTCTCCACAGATTTTCTGGAGTTAAAAATATAATTTCTTGTAAACGTCGGATCGTCTGAAAATAAAATGAACTTTACCTTATCATCGTTGCCTTAAAGCCAATAGAAACAATTTAATCGAATCTCTTGGTACTAGGTATTGCACTTTGGTGTAGTTTTCCGTTCGAATTATTCGCCATATTTTAATTTGCGTCAATCCAGTACGAAAAGAAATCCTCCTTGTACTGAGACTTGGGCTACGTTGGTGTTGAATTACGTTGTCTTCTACATAATCATGGTGACGTAGTTGCCGTTCAACTGAATATGAAGAAGATGGGAATGACCCATTCGTACGTAAACACTGGAAAACTGAAATAAAGGTTATGGTGTTTTGAATTCGTCTATTTGGAAATCTCTCCAGATATTCGCGTTATGCCAGTTCTGCAATTCTATTGCAAAACCAGAACACACAAACAATATCAGGGCATTCACCGTAAACTTAAATGGCATATTTTAGTTCACGATTAACATGCACTATTTATTTACTAAAATGAAAGCAATATAAAAACAACTCCTAATTTTAAATGTTTGCTAAACATACCATTGTTGATCAGCTGTTGGTACTGCCAACCTAGGAAATTAATAAATGTCTACCAAGATACAAATTTTATGGTTTTTAGCCAATAACTCGGTTGTCTTTTAAGTAACAGAAATAAAAATAAATACGGTTATGTTTGTCATAAAAAAATAAGAAAATTCTTGTTCCTTGAATGTTTTTGTAAAGTTACTGGTTTTCGAGATATTTTACATTATAAATTTTAAACGGCCGCCATTTTAAACATAGGTCTACAGGGTGTAAATTAAGTCTGGGTACGGTTTAATATTTCGTATATAAGGAAAATTTGAAGGTAGATGTGATTGAGGAACCTACTCTATGTAAAAATACTATTTTATTACGATATAAAAAAAAATATTCCACCATCTTAGATCCGCTATTTTGAACGTAACTTTATTTTTTTAAATATGAAGGTGGTCATGTGATACATCATTTCGATGTATAATTTCAAGAAAAAACCAACAATGAAATTTGCACATCCATATTTTCAACCGATTAAAAATGGAGGCCAAAAAACAACGTAATCATGTGTTTCGATTTTGCCCCATTTTGATGTACTAGTTTAGTTTTAATATTAATTATTATTCTTTTTGGATTTAAAATTAAATAAGCTATCAAACGATATGCCTCACAACGATATTTAGTTGAACTACTTGAAATCAATTTTGAAAAAATCAAAATGGCTGTAACTCAAACATTTTAAATACTCCCAAATATCGTGATGAGAAATGCCCCCAGCGCACTTTTGGGAGGGAGATGGGGAAAGTTTTTGCGATAGATTCTTGTAAATTTCCTCTCGGGGATTTTTGGAGGCGCTGGTTTTATTTCTGACCATACGAAATGCCCCCAATGCACCGGGAGAGCTCTGGGTTGGGGGAGATTGGAGCCGATGAAGGGGGGGGATTTGTGAAGTTGCGACAGAGGGTTGAATATTTATTTATCCTCGGGGGTTTTTTGAAGGCGCTGATTTCAATTCTGACCATACGAAATGCTTCCGGTGCACCGGGGACGCTTTTGAGGGGGCGATATGCATAATCTTTTATGGAAAGGAGAAGACATTATACAATTTTCAAAGGAAAAAGAAAGAATAAATTTATCAATTTAAAAAAATCTGTTTATTCTGTACTAGTAAAAAAAACTGGAATAGTAAGTACAAACATACGTAGGCCTATTTTATGAAATAAATAATATCATGTACACAATTCTTAATTTCCAAAATTATTTCTAAGCCACCACTATCATTGTCGACTTCTTCCTCACTGTCGTCGCTGACATCCAAATCGCCTTCTTGGTTTGATCAGTTGGGGGTGCCTAAACAATTTTTTTCAGGCAACGTTATGCTTTCTGCATGCGCACGCTGGCTCATAGCCTGTAGTGCAGGCGCAGAAAATAATTTTCATGATTGTTGTTGGGCCTGCATCGTGTATCAAGGTGACTGGCCTAAGCTCCCTATTAGCCAACTCCCAGCCCCAATCCAACGGATCCAGGTCTGCTCCATACCAACTTTGAACTTGTAAATACACCTTCTTGAAATGTTAGATCCAGCCATCAACGGTTGAAAGTAATTTGGCTAAATCCATATTTTCAGATCTAGTAACCGCCGTCGTCTACGCGTGAAGTTTAGACCTTTCGGCCTGCTCGATATATAAAGACGAGATTCATCCACGTTAGCATAAGTGGTGTGGAAGCTGGTACAATATGAGAACGAGATTAATCCCTGATTCCAGCAAATCCTCGATCTTGACATTTCCCCCTCACAGAGCCCCTCCCCCCCGGTGCACCGAGGGCATTTCGCATGATCAGAAATAAAACCAGCGCCCAGAAAACCCCCGAGTACCGATTTTCATCCATTTTTAGAGGTTTCAAAATAACTATGCACTTTATGCACCCTCGATTCATTTACGCTATCTCCCAAAACTGGTCATATTTAGACTTTTTTCCTGGTATTTTTATGAACACGATGCAGAAAACTGCATCCAAATCGGAGCTGTAGGCAAAATGTATTTATTCGGGCTGAAATCGTTCTAGTTTGCCTGGTCTAAACATTAGTTTGTCTCAGATAGGATAAAAGCAATTCAAAACTGTCTCTAAAAATATTAAAGAAATAACTAGAGAAACAAAACTTGGATAGCATTTTCATATTTTAGCCCAGTAAATAATAAAACTGTAACGATAATAAATACCCTCCCGTGGACGAAATTTAAGTTCTTTGCGATTCTATATATTGTTTTGGGTGTGCTGAATCCGAATTTGAAGATTTCCTGGAGCGCTCCGAGATATTCGCAAAAATATCTACATGATCATACTTTTTTCAGTTTTTTGACCGTAACACCAAAACTATACATTATATCGAAAAGAAATTCCCCATATACGAAATTAAAGAAGGCAAAATTTGCTATTAATTTTATTTTAGTTTTCGATTGTATGAAAACTACAAGAAGAGGTGGGAAAAGTTTTAAAATTGGCGTTCTTCGTAGTATTTTACAGATTTAAAATTATATTAATTAAAAATTACGTTAATAACATATTTTAAAACCTCATTTTTTTTAATCAAGATAATCAGTTTAACGTAAACTCAAATTCTTTGTTTTTGAACCTAAATCGTTTATATTTGTCCAGACTAGTCCAAAGCTAAACTTTTAATAATATATTGAATATATGTTGAACTCGACTCGATCAACTGTTTTACAACTTTTGTATAATTGTTTGTTATGGATTCCACAACTCCAATCTAATTATTTTAATAGTATTAAATGCTTCAATTAAAAAATGACCAATTAATTTTGGATTCTTCTTGAATAACTTAGCAATAAAGTTGAATATAATCAATGAATAGTGTCATGCAACGTAAATAAGGTGTCAATGTATTGATACCTCATTGTTGCGGTTCGTTTGATTTCCTGGGAAGCGACAGTGTGCCTAATCGAATTCAGATCGGAAAAAACCATAAAGTACAACATGTCGGCCGATCGTAGCAGCTTTCTCGCTCGCACTAGACTTGACATCTTTTTCAAAATTCCTCTCCCATCCTGAGTTCCGTATTGATTGGTGCAATAAATCCGGCCAGCAACAAATCTGTGAGTCAAAACGCCCCGCTCGACGGAAAAAGGTTAGGATCGACAAAATCCACGGTGTCATATATTTTGTACAAGTGACGATACCCACTACGGGATATCAAAACTAATATATCGGATATATCTGGCTCGTATATTATGATTCGTTCGCAGTGAGCTCCGATGTTGAAATATTGCAGCGTGCCTATCTTGTAAGAATACTGAACAGCTCCAGGGGGGGGGGGGGGGGGGGGTATTGTGTGTAGGCTTTTAGCTTATGTAATGTTCCTAGAAGAGATTTATTTTCCCATATAACTTTCGAGATTAATGTCGGGGTTGTGTCCGAAATTTTTACAACCGTATTTTCCGCAGTTTTCCCTTGCAGTGTATACTTTTATCTTTATTCTTTCTTCAACCATATTGTTTAGGTTTTCAAAAAAAGAATGTATATTATTCTTTGTTTTGTTTTTAAATTGTAATAAACGGTACCAGAAACTGGCACATACTTTCTCATAAACATATTTAAATTATTAAACAGATTCACTGTAACTTCATAATTGTATTAAAGTAAGAGAGGGGAAACATTAAGTAGAAGGGTAACTAATAAATATTATTATTATTACTTAGAGAGAAAACTATTCGATCGATTTCGAACAAATTTTCACCAATAATGTCAATTAGGCCTGCATAGATGCACGAAAAAGATTTTGAAAAATTTTAAAAAATAACGCCCTTTTTGGCCAAAATCCCCCAAAAAATCTGTTATTATCAGTATTATTAACTAAATGAGAATTTTTAGAAAGATGCGTTTTTTTTTGCATATAGTAGTGTAAATTAAGGGCTACAAGTATGCCAGATTTGATCAAAAGCGTAAGAGCCTTTTTTTATAAAAAAATAATAACTAATTTTTTGGGGTTTTTGTGCTTAAAATTCGAGTTGTTTTTCAACATTTTTTAAAACCTTTTTTAGTGCATCTATTCAAACCTAATTGACATGTTTGATGCAAATTTGTTCGAAATCGATCGAATAGGTTTCTCACTAGCTTTGTATACATACAGACAGACATTCTGTAAAAACCACTTTTTTTAATTTAGGTGGTCCTAAAACGGATATTTCCACAAAAATCTCAAAATCGATTTTTTTTGCGATCACAATATTTTAAAGTATAAATTGTTTTTTGAGAAAGTAAAAATGTAGTTATTTAAAATAGATACATTTATTGATAGAACTTTTTAGTACCTTATGTGTCATTTTCATAAAGAATGTAATAACCGTCTTGTACCGACTCGCATTATAAAGTATTAACTAAACAGCAAACATACACCATTGAGATGTTGTTTCCTAACCCTAACCATAAATGGAAGAAACAACTGAGAAGTCAAAACAATTAATGTTGAAACTGTTGAGAAGAGACCAAAAGCACATTTTGTTATTTGCTGGTAAGGGTTTATATAATGTGCCATTTAACAAGAGTTATTATATACTTACTCAAAACGAAATGAAAACTGAAATGAATGTATTCTTCCTTTACAAACTTTGTACAATATAATACATGCCAAATTAAACAACAATATAATACATTTTAACTAAAGTATAAATTAAAAACACAAAGGAAAGAATTAGGTTGCATCTATAAGAATCCTGTTATAAGGGTTACCTTTACTTTAAAAACAAAATAGCATTTATTTTATCAGAGTTGTTGAACAACATTTAACAGAAACAATGAATTATAAGGAGTTTACTGCAAAAATATTATTTTATATAAGCTTTTTTATAGAGCAGATGAGACTAAACCAAATTTTAAAACTGTTAAATAAATAATAATGTTGTTTATATTTGCTGCTCTTGCTGTAGCGCACGAATCTAACAAAGCATACAAATTGAAAAATAAAAACAGTAAAAGAATATTTTTAGATAATGTGATAGCAAAAAGTGAGCTGGATTACACTAATTATTAAGGAGAGTGTCTACATTGTGGAGACTGAGCAGCCAAGATTTCAAGTTTCTCAGGAATTTTGGTTGTCCAGTACAGTGTTTGTTATATACTGGGTAGTTTGTTGTACAATTTCGGAGGTATATAAGAAAGAGAATTCATAAATGTTGTCAGCCTATAAAAAAAAAATAGGTTCTGGAATAGGCACTGCCTAGAACGGAGTGATAATTTATGCGTATTATGTACAGTGGGAAGTTGTCCTCTTCTTCTGTAGAAGACACTAAGAACTTTATATATAAATAGATGTTTAAGTGGTAGTAAAGATAAAATATGAAAAGTCTTGAAGGTTCAATTCTGTTTTTATTTTTTACAACGCGGATAATACCTTTATGAATTATTTTAATAGGATACAGATTTGTGTTGTAAGCAGTTCCCCAGCAAATAATTCCATATTCCAATCTGCTTTGGACTAGTGAAAAATAAAGTTTCCGTAACATGTACTTGGAGCAAAGCATTTATATGGAGTTTCCATGACATGCTTCTATCTAACATAACCCCCAAATATTTGTTATTTTCGGAATTTTCTGTTAAAGCGCACTGTGAGTTTGTATTTGTACATTTTAAACATTTATACGCGACTGTGGCAAAAGATTCTTCAGTATCTTTCAATGAAAACGTCATAAAACTTGTTTTGCTAGTGCTAAGTGTCATTTTATGTCTAGCAAATCACAGCCGCAAGCCGATTAAATCTTCTTCAACGGCTAATTTACATTCATTCCAATTGCTTTTAGTATAAACGCAGTGTGTTATGTTTTTATTTACTAAAATATGTTTAAAAAACAATTATAAAAGTATGTAAAATCATTCAATAGAAATAAACTTTGAAGACATAAACTAATAGATGTTCAATAAGTATTGTGGTGAATTTAAACAATTAGAAACACTGAAGCCCCAACCACAAGTTCGGTGAATAAAACTACACAAATAAACTGAAACACATTTATTCCAAACTGAGATAGGGAAGGGGGATATAGGTATTTTTAGTTTCATTTTTGTTAGCATTAGTTTAGATTTAGAACCCTCCGATTATGTAATTATTTTTTTATCGAAATGTACACCAGGGAACTAGAATAACTATAAATGTGTTTCAGTTTATTTGTGTAGTTTTATTCACCGAACTTGTGGTTGGGGCTTCAGTGTTTCTAATTAACATAAATTAAGTATGTAAATAACGAGGATAAATTTGTTTGCTTGTAGTAAGTTTTTGAGTTTTTATTATCAACTTTGTACATTTTTAGAAATTCTGTGTGTAACGGACCTATGCTAAAGTACTAGGCCAGTCGGTAAAGGTCAATTTAGACCAAAAGTACCAGTAATTTGCAATACGGCTGAATTTTTTTTTATAAGTACCTTAAAGTATGTAGATTAACAACAAAAAAGTTTACCAGTCTCGATTTCCCAAAGTCGAAGAAAAAAATCGATTATCATTTTTTTCGATTATCCTTAATATTTCGAGTTGGGATGAAGATAGAGGAAAATAAAAAATACCACCGTGTAGGGGAGGTATTTTTCAACAAAAAAGGGCATATGTATTTATTTCGTCCGAGCAATGGTTTGTCTGGAAAAAATTCGATAATGCAGGTATGTATTTTGCAGCAGGGGAAATCACTAAAAGGGGACATCTTATTCATATATGAAGCGTTGGCTCATTCTAAATTGGCCAAATTTTAATATATCGAATTGAAACTTGACATAGGAGTTAAAATATATATTTAAACATGTATGCTGAGTCTCAGCTTGTTATCTTGAAAATTACCCGATCTAGAGCCACTTGACTTATCAATGGGTTTCTCGATTTTAGGAGTACCGGACCCACCAATTCATTTTAAACAACTCCAGTTTCGAAAATTTTCCAAATATCAACCTGAAATTGTTTTTACAAGTTAAATATATAGATTCAAACAAGATCAAGGAGTATAAACCTTTTTTATTATTTACTTTTCAAAGCACAAGTAGCTTAAAAAAGTATAATTTTAGACCTTTTTAGATTTTTCATCAAAACGCTTGAGTTAATCGGCTGCAGATTAGTTAATTTTTTAAATATAGTTTTTAAAATAAGTGTAACAAAAAAAAAATTGTGTTTTTAACTTCTGTACCAATTTTTAAATCGATATGTTCAAAAATGTCGAAAAGGGAGTCGTTGAATCCAAAAGTGTTATAGTTAAAACGAGATAGGTAAAACAGAAGACCATTTTCAAGCACCTCGTTTTTAAAAATAACATTAAAAAAATCGTTCATACTTACTAAGAATATTTTTACTGGTGTAAACTTGTAAAACAAATTTGATGTTGATATTCCAAAAATTGACGAAACTGGAATAGATTGAAATTAGTTCGTGAGTCCGGTACTAGTAAAATCGATAATCGAAATCGACTCCTAGATAGCGTAATTTTCAAAATAACAAGCTGAGACTCAGCATAAATGTTTAAAATATATATTTTAACTCCTATGTCAAGTTTAAATTCGATATATTAAAATTCGGCCAATTTAGAATGAGCCAACGCTTCATATATGAATAAGATGTCCCCTTTTAGTGATTTCCCCTGCTGCAAAATACATACCTGCATTATCGAATTTTTTCCAGGCGAACCATTGCTCGGACGAAATAAATACATAAGACCTTTTTTGTTGAAAATACCTCTCCTATACGGTGGTATTTTTTATTTTCCTCTATCTTCATCCCAGCTCGAAATATTAAATATAATCGAAAAAAAATGATAATCGATTTTTTTTCAACTTTGGGAAATCGATAGACTGGTAAAAATTTTTTATGTTAATCTATAAACTTTAATGTACTTATAAAAAAAATTCAGCCGTATTGCAAATTACTGGTAGTTGTAACCTATACCGACTGGGCTATAGAGTGACAATAGACGCTTGATTTCAGCTGAAAAACTCTATTTCGCGTTTGTACATAACACTAATGAAAACATTTCTTTTCATATCCTATTGCCTAAAAATATTATTTTGGGAGGTGAGGGTGGTTTTTAAAAATTTAAAGAATTCAAATGTGAACATAATATGATTGCACTTAATTTGTCATGTTTTAAGATAGTTGCCCTAAACTTATAACATTTGGGTTTTCGCAATTTTATTTTCAGGAACCAAAACTTTACCAAACATTTTTAATAATATAATTTGTAAAACAGAGCATTCAATTTTTCACAAGTTATCCAAATTTAAAAATAATAGAAATGAAAAAGCCCATACTTAAAAGATTTCTGATTTCTATTTATATATTGTAAACTAGCTGAAAAAATGGTGAACAGTAGTTGAAGATGAACATTTTTGTTTTTAATTTTAAAACACGTATCCACCACTTAACAATCTTGGCCAACAAACTGTATTATAGTTTTTTTTTTAAACGTTTTTTATTTAAATAATGGAAGCACGTAGAGAAGATACACAGTTATAATTATTTATTCTTGAAAAATAATATAATTTGTAAATAATGATTGCTAAAATTTAAACAAATAATATTCTTCATATTGTGTTACTTTATCAAGTTTTAATAAATGATTTTTAACGCTATACTGTCGATGTGTTTACATCATGTATGGATAAAAATAAAACACATTTCATTTGTACTTTCATGAAAAAAGAAATTAAAGTTAAAGTAATTATGATATAAAATTTTAGGCAGCTATTTTGATACGTTTGTCTAATATTACACCTAAGTATTAAAATGCAAAGGTACAGTTTATATAGTGATCAAAGTAAAGTAAGCATTTTTCACAGTTTTCCTTCGTTTGTACAATTTTACATTTATTCTTTTGCATCCTTCTTTTCTCGATTATATTAATTAGGGTTTGAAACAAATTTCTGCTTTTTTTTTGTATTTCTTTCGTTAAGTTTAGAAACTAATTCAACTTATCAGAAGCAAATAAATGAATTTAGCTAATTCAGTAGTTTTTACTATCAAAGTTAAGACTTATTAAAAATTATATCAAAATAGAATCAATTTTACTGTAAATTTTATGATTAAAAAGATTTTAAACTTATGATTTTTTTATGATCAAAGTAAAAGTATGAAAGTAAAAAGTAAAGATCGATATTTTTGATACGTTTAAAAAAAATATCAGAATGCAAGTGCAATGCTTCTTTAAAAGCCATTACATCATTTTTAAATGCAACTATAGTGCGTAATGTTGTACTAGGGGCTCTGCCCCTGGACGCTTCGGGTCCTTGTACATAGGTTTGTAAAATTATGAAACCAGGCTTAAATATATTAAGAGTAATTACAAGATTAATTATAACCTCAAATACATGCTTTAAAAACGTGAGAGGCTTTCATTACGATTTTAGTCCTAGTTCTACTATCTTCTGTTAACTAAAGTTTTGAAACCAGACCTAAATATAGTAAAAATTATTGCAGGATTAACATAACCTCAATACTCGTTTCAGAAATGAACCAGGCCTATATTACAAAATTGACTATTAGAATTTATCCATCTTTGCCAAGTTTACCTTTTTTTTGACAAAATATATTGTTAAATCAGGCCCAATTTATTCTAATTCCAACGTGCTAAAGCAGTATAAATTAGCTTGTTTTTAACAGAAATTAAAAACTATCCAATGAACAGCTGATTTTGGATAATACTCAATCTCAGTTCTATTCCTCTCTATTTCCAACGTGCTAAAACTGTATAAATTGGCTTGTTTATAAACAGCTGTTTTGATCACTTTATTTACTATTTCGTTGTTATTTTGTAACCAACATGGCAACCCATAAGACCTTATGTTAAAATTTATCAACTTTTAAATAAGATTTCTACAAAAATTGCGTTTTTACACGATATACAACTACATGGGTGTACTTAAAAGTCAAAACTACACCTAAATACAAAATTTCTTTGAATTCGTTAGAGCCGTTTTCGAGATCCGCTCCAGATACAAAGATACAAAGATAGATACAAGAATAATTATTGCTCATTTAAAGTAATAGGATTTAAATAAATACTTCTTTTTTACTCTGCCAGACAATTATCAAACAAGAATTTCCAGGCGGTTTCCGAATTAAAAAAATTTAAAACTATGTTCATCTTACAGTTAAAAGTCGGCGATATAATGGTAGATCAAATTTCTACCTTGTTACACAAATAACTTACATTGTTCATATGCAGATGATTGCAACTGGGGTAAGGAAGTGATATTTGTTCTAATCGTGTTACTATATATGTATTTAGAAAAGAAACCCTTTTTGAAATCCAAATGAAGGAAAACTAACAATATTAT
The DNA here is from genome assembly GCA_018207615.1 of Philaenus spumarius. Lineage (NCBI taxonomy): Eukaryota > Metazoa > Arthropoda > Insecta > Hemiptera > Aphrophoridae > Philaenus > Philaenus spumarius. The sequence continues at coordinate 506,271 of JAGFPH010000103.1, forward strand.
AAAATAAATAAAATATGAAAAAATCGGAACCTTACCAGTTCTATAAACATTTGTACATGTGGTATACTCGGAAACGTATCTCTGTATCAAGAAAATTGTCATTACAATTTCTTAGCCTACGAAAATCAATTTTCGTGGTATTTAACAAAACTTAAGAAGTGTTTTGTACAAAGCCATTCATTCTTGATATTACTGAAAAGGAAAGTAGGCAATATTAAAGTATAGTTCATGCAATTTCAAAACCCAAATTGACAAACATAATTTGGAGTATCTAAAGAACAACATTTCGGTTTAACTTTTCAATTTTGATTGAAACGCTACTCGCAAAAGAACAAAATAAATTTTCATCTACTGCAAATGTTTTATAACAGGGTCACTACAATTAATTGTTTTTAATTAGGCTTTTACAAATAAAGCATCGATGATATTATACATTTCACTTAATCGTACTTGTTTGGATGAATAGATAACGTTTGTTTTACGTATTTGTTATTTAAAATACAAATTTATATTTATTGTATTTGTAATATATTAAAATAAAGCCATTTCAATTATTTAACTTTTCATTTGTAATTTAAAATCAAACACGTAACTTTAAACAGCATTATCTATAATAATTTGAATAGTATTGAATATAATTATTATATTAGATGTTGAGAAGTAATATATAAACAACACGCATATGACATTTCGAAATAGTCTACAGTAAAATATTGCAAACAAACTGTATAAAACCGCTTATTATGTAACTAAGCAATTTATCTGTTGATTTAACTAAATTTATTATTATTTATTGCATTGCAATTACTACTAGTTCTATATAAGCCAATGTTGTAATAAGTATCAAAGGTCGAAAGAAGGAAGTAAATCTATGTATTGGCTTAATAATTACATCTCATCTTGTCAATAAATAATCCATCGTCCGTCTTTCTCCAACTTGCTCCTCCCCTCCAACAGCTACTTAACACCTGACTAAACCCGTGTAAAACAGTGTCAATAATTCAAATTAAACGTATTTCTAGCAAGCACAAAAAATTGGTTTCTGTTAATTAATTTACCAAGTTACCAGCAGCATAGGAGATATTTACGAGTGTAAGGCGGCGGCATTTATAAATACCGGATATCCAATGTCTGGGTCTTTGCAGGTGCGGTACTGCGATGGAAATATACCCATATCCTTCTCTGCCAACACTTCTGTTTGAAAGTCGTGTGACGGTTTAGTTTTATTTACTCTTTTTAAGGTTTTAATCAAGTAGGAGAATATAGACAGTTAATGGACAATGTGTGTTTAAAGTAGGCGAATTGGTTCGGTTAATTAAAGTAGGATATTCTATTTATTCCAGTTATTTTAAAGCAGATTTATTAAGGTGTATCATTTTATTTAATAAATTGATTTTGTAAAATTAAAGTAGGCAATTTTTTTGCAAAGCATGTCAATGGGTTTAAATTAAAGAATGTGAATTTATTTACTTTTAAAGTAGGCAAGTGTGGTTATTCTGATTTGTTTTGGCAGTTTTTAGCAGTGTTTCAATGGATTTAATAGAAAGTAGGTAAATATTACATACTAGTAAAGTAAGTCCCCGTGAAAAATCACAGGCAGATTAATTAGATATACATCAGAAATACATAATTATTTTAAAAAAAAATACTATTTAAAAACAACAGACTTTATCTAGGCCTACCTAATTTTACTGACGGGGTTTTTTTTATTCAGTGAATGTGTACAATATAAGGATTATAAAACTGTAGGCATATTTGTTTTAAAAAAATATATATACTTCATTGCATATTTAAAGAAAGATAAAAATTGTATTTATTAATTGCTTTTTATTTCATTTTGATAGAACAAATGATTTAGAAGTTTATAGAAGAAGAATAAATCATAGTTTTAGTTATATTATAGAGAAGAAAGTATTAATGGAATATTTTCATATGTTATACGAAGATGTACGAATGTTTCCGAAGCTAAACGAATATGTATCTCCTCTTTAAATTTGTATAAACGAATATATTAAAGATAAAAGGTTGTATTTATATACAGTTTATAACCTCAAAGCAAATCTTATTACGAATTGTAGCATGCATTAGTTCTACAACTCATTTAAAAAAAATCAACTTCATAAGCAATTGTATTGATTGAAGTTGTAAACATAACTCCAAAGTATAATATATGGGTTTTGTTTAAGTATTTCAGATTATGGGTGAAATCAGATCTTATTTTACATGTTACTCACGTACGTATGTATGTACGTACGGACGTACACTCGCTTTTATAGAAGTTGATGTCTATTCGGATCACTTTCTACTGTAATGTACACAGTATATCTTTTGAAGTATGAAAATATATTTTTAACGTTTGGTTTCCTGGGCATTGTAAACAAAAAGTAATATCTAATAACAAAATAAGTTAATGTATCTGTAATATGACTGAAATCTAGACTATACGATCTCCATTATATACCTTTTTAGAATCTTACAACATGAGTGTTTTTGCAAAAAGGATTTTGAAAATTTGCCCAAGTACGATTAATTACTCAGGTCAATTATTTTCACTACCAAAAGATGTAACAACTGGGGAAATACTTCACTGACTAAAGCATGTATGAATTTCGACACTAACAAAGTTACATATACCCTACTAGCAGGCTTTGCACGGAGAGACAAATCAATGTTAAATATGGGGATTTTTCGTAACTTTGACACCCCCAAACCCCTCTAAAATTTCAAATTTTTTGAAACCCTTTCTTAGTGAGCACCTAAGCCCCTAGAGGAAGCTACATACCAAATTTCGTTCCAATCCGTTCAGTAGTTTTTGAGATTTCGTGATAAGTCAGTGAGTAAGTGAGTGGTATTTGGCTTTTATATATATAGATGAACCCTCTTGTTTATATATTTCATCTTAAAAATAAGTAAAACTTTATATCTAGGTAATAAGATAAGATCATCTTGTATAAATTGCTAAAATAACAGTGTTGATCATTTGGTTGGTAAAGACAGTGATACATTTAACCTCCATTGAGCGTGTGCTATGCAAACCTCTCAACGACATATTCCATACAGTTATTTATATAAAGAATGACTACTTTTTATTAAAAGGTACTTAAGGTAGGCCTGCTTAATTTGTTCTACCTTATAAAAGAAACAAAATTTTTGAAAGCCCAGAAAAACTGGGCACAGTGTTGCCAGGTCTTCCGATTTGTCGGAAGATCTTATGATTTTTCGACAGTTGTCGGAAAAACGGATTTTTTTAGATATCTTCCGATTTTTTCCTCATGCTTAAAAACATAATTGTTAAGCTATTTGATAGTTGCACTTTACAGAAATCAGTTGTGTTCAATTTTCACAATGACCTATCCCATCAAACACTTAGTTTTTGTTTTAAAATTGTTTGCTATGTGATTTGCTTGCTAAGTAATTCATGAATAATGTTCTTCGGAAACCTAGACTCTCCTTATGCCATAGTCATATTGTTCCCAAGTCATAATGCAGAAGTAGAAAGTGTTAGGGGCTAAATAGTTTATACATAATTGACACTATTGTTTTGTAGACTCAGTTTTAAGTATAGTGTATTTATTCTATACATTATTTAATATTACATATTATTTTCTTCCGACTTTTCCTACAATCTTCCGATTTTTTTGGGTCCAACTTCCAATTTTATTTTTTTGCACCTGGCAACACTGACTGGGCATAAAATTATAAACAGAGGTGTAATATAGATATGCAATTACATTTTACTATCTATGAATCTATGATCTTAAGGGTCTGCTGTAGTAACGGCCATCTTGGATTTTTATCCCATAAGAGTAATGTTAAATTTCAAACCATTTATTTCGTTTACTTTGTATCATAAAATTGTTTGCACAGTCACAATACGCATCCGTCTTGCAATATAACATTTTTTTAAATGCTTTTGACTTGTTATATAATTGACATTTTGTAAGTACAAAATTGAATTTTTTCCTAACACAATAAAAAATTAATAATGAAAAATAATTTGCAAGCCGGATCCGAAATTTTATAAAGAATATTCAGTTTTTTTTCAACACTCAATTACAAAAGATAGACTTATAAAATGGTTTGAAATGAGGTAATGACAAAGCGTTCAGCTGCAAAAAAAATCATTGTTTAGATAGGGATACAGTGAGAAGCGGTTGCTTTCTCGTTTTACTGGAGCAAACCTGTATAGTAACTATAATAGTAACTACAAAAAGGTACAAGTGATGAGATAACCGAATCAGTCATCAATTATTTTGTACTAAGTGTCTTTCTTTTTGGTTCTATAAAGTGGAAATTATTCATAAAGTCGTGGTATAAAATGTTGACAGTTGTCTGCTTGTAGTGTTAGCTGGTGACGTATAATCAGATATTGATTGATAGTTGATTTTTAAAGAAGTGTAGTTTTTAAAATAAGTTAATTCGAATGGACGATAGTAAGGTAAACTAAATTATTTATGATATATTATATATTTACCTTTACGATCTGTCGTATAATCCTTGTTTTTAGTCGTTTTTATATGACAGCCGTATCGACTATTTTTATTCAGTCATTTTCAAATATAAAGCTGTTCGCACACTGGGAACTTTGTCACAATTAAAAATATTTATACAAACTGCAGTCATATAATAACGACGAAAGACAAGGATTGTAGTACAGATCGTAAAGGTAAATATAATATATATATTATATATTTATAAACAATCCAGTTAGGCTACCACAAATAAGTATGGCTTATTTACAGTATTAAATGTGTTTTAAGCCTACATCGGACAAAATAATGGCGTTAGTTAGCAATTTAAAGCTTTTTATTTACAATTTAACCAATATAATTAAGTTTATTTGAAAATAAAAACTGAAACTATATTGAAAATGTACATTGTAAAAAAACACTTTTATTATTTAGACCTGACCTAAGGTAACAAGAAATAAGGCACAATTGGTTATCCGTCCCTACGCCAAAAAAGAACATGCTATGGTAGGTTACTATAGACTCTATGTTCCTGGTTTTTATTACTTCTACTAGCTGGCCCGGTATGGCTTTGCACGGATAGACAAATCAAAGTTAAATGTATATTAACAAAAAATATATTATATCCATATTTATATTACACTATGTATTTCTTATGGGGATTTTTAGTAACTTTGACCCCCAAAACCTCCCCTTAAATTTCGAATTTAAAAAAAAATCTTTCTTATCAGCACCTACGGCCCTATAGGAAGCTACATACCAAATTTCATTCCAATCCGTTCAGTAGTTTTAGAAAAATCGTGATTTAGTAGCTTTGACAACCCAAACCCCCCTTAAAATTTCGAATTTTTTGAAAACCTTAGGAGTACCTATGGCCCTAGAGAAAGCTACATACCAAATTTCGTTCCAATCCGTTCAGTAGTTTTTGAGAAATCGTGATCAGTGAGTCAGTGGATTTGGCTTTTATATATATAGATAGGAAAACTTTGGAACAATTTTATACCAACACCTATCCTGTCACAAAATAGGCTATAAACAAACAATCAGACAGATATCTTGTGTGTTATATAAACAAACAGATATTCACAAACAGACATACACATGTTGAAATAATATTTATCGTCCGATAAGCCATCACTCCTGACGTCTTCCAGTCACCAGAAGTTATGTGATGACTCAATACAGATCTACCGCACCGAGTCCTTATGATTCCTGACCTGCCTCTAGCTGGCCAAACCACTTGTTATACAAAACGTCCCATACTTGGGTGGAATTGCAGGGGATATAAATCCAACCCCGAAGAATATATAAATTATTTTACAGCGGAATTGTAATGTGAAAACTAATATAAATTCAAACTTTTAGAAACTGTATGGAATTCTGTGCAACTTTCTCACACGCTCATGAGGGAAGCACTCACAATGGGCGTCGGTTGTTAATGCAACTCGTCTGGATAAAAAGTGATCAGTAAGAATCAATTTTAATAATAAAATAACTGAACGATTGTATTACTTTCATCAGATTTTGGTCGTGGATTTATCACTAACACAACTGTGCTAAATTGAAAAGGACACAGGTGATTTATTGTATACTTCACCATGATTCATTTCGTTGTCACAATTACAAATATGAAATTAACGTACCTTGGGGACCGCGCGCTAAGGCGTTAAGGGGGTTAACACTCTTTCATAGTTTCTTGAATGAGATTGCTTGCGCCCTACGTCAAACCAAGGCTATTTTTGAAGTGAAACTTATGTATAGGGCAAATTGCCTGGCTCAGACTAAAAGTGAAACGTACTCCACACGCATGCGCAGTGCGTACTGTGTGTATACGTAGCATTTTCTCTAGCCACGGTAACATGAGTTGGGCTGATAGAAACGAACATTGAAATAGTTCCCCTTCTTAAACTCCAACTGGCAGTTGAGAAGAAAGAGAGAAAGAATCATTTCTACTCATTCAGTCGCATACGTCATGTACACGTGAACTGCGTTAATACGTAGCATAAGGAATCATCTCTTGAATAGCTTGATAGAATATTTATATTTAACTAATTTTTATACTTACAGCTAACAGTACTTTTATCTTTTATTTTCTTATAGGTTACGCCGTTTTGCCTCTTTATCAGGCATTATCAAACCTATATTTGTATTTTATTACTTGCGTTCATTGATGCGCGTCAATTGCTTAAATGAGAACATATACAAGCACATTAACAAATAACACATAACAATGAATTCACCTGGTTCTATCTTTTTTCTTTGTTTTTACTAGAATACACGTAGAAATCTATAAAAATCATATGATTTGGCACTTTTATGGCGGCCATTTTGGGTAAGATTGTTTCTTTTCTTTCTATTTTGATCTTGTATTCGTGATTAGCTAAAAATAAAATAAAATTGAACTTACATAAGAAGTATTTTTTAAACCTCAAAAGTAGTTGAATGTTTGAAGAAAATGGCACCTATTTTGTATCCGCCATGTTAAATTTTCATATTTTACATATATTCATGATTAGTGTCTCCCACAACCTCCCAGTCACCAGTTTCAAGGAAAAATTCGCTTTAGAAGTTGAGATATTAGAGTTTGATTTTTGTTTGAACATTTTGGATTTTTCTGGTACATTAAAAAAAAAAATAAAAAACGATGAGCACTCAAAATGTTTTTACTTTAAGCTACGTGCAAAAACTAAAAATCATAAAAATCGGTTAACCTGCCAGGGTTATCAGATTTTGACCTCTTCTGTATATTTTTACTGGACTTTTAACAAATGTTTCTTTTGACAATAAGCAAGGGTTGCTTAAAACATACGTATGAAAGAATTCTGAATCAATTTTTATTTTTGAGGGATGCAAGAGTCCTTTCCTTGATCCTTATATGTTTTAAACAAATTTTAATTTGTTTGAAAAAAGTTTATAATTTTAATTTGTTATTTATATAAAAAAAAGGCTGAACTGTCTTAGATTATAATTTCTTAACAAGAATATCGGTTAAGGGAATATAAAATTGTTATTGGTTGCTGCTAAATTTAATTGCAAGAAATAGAATCCATAGACAAATATTCAAAAACAAATATAGCCTAATTGTATTACTAGAAATTTCCTTTATAATAGATGGGATTAGAGGAATTAATTAAATTAATGTATTTTTAGAATATTGGGGACACCGAATTAGTTGAAAAATTGGGTTTCAATTTAAAAAATTTTTACACGATACTACCTGAACAAACACACATAAAACTTCAAACTCTATCAAACTGAATGGGGTCTTCTTAAGTGAATCCGTTTTGCAGATAGTATTCTATTTTATGACGTATGTTTTTATAATACGTAACTAAAGTTTAAAAGAGTAAATGTAAAATAACACTATATCAAATTTAAAAATAAAATAACCTATTTATTTTGTGAAATGTGTCGCTTTCTAATTAGCGAATATCCTTAGTAAAAATGAGCAATGGAGTGACCCTTATGGTAAGACCTAAGTTCGGGAGTAGCAAATGAGCACCGATCATGATCCAAAGAACACGTTTTGTTGTGTCATTAAAAATCATGTATATATATTTATACATATATGTATATATGTGTCTGCACTCTAGCGGCCGCATTTTAAGTTCGATTTGGTCCAAAATTTGTACACACGTTGGGTGTCTACGTCGCTCGAACGAGTCGTTAGCCAAAAAAAAAATCCGGAAGCACATTTTTTGACCGGAACTAACGATTTTTTTACTAGGAGAATGGTTTTTTACAGTTTTTTTCTAACACTATAAACGTAGGATGTTATTCTGCACATTTGGTTTTTTTACCTAATAGCTCGCTTGGTCCCCCCCAAAATCGAACAAAACATGAAATACCATAAAAGTACCCAGTTCAAAGAAACGTGGTGGATTTTACCAATCTTCTCATCGGAGGCCGACGGGTGAGTTTTTACGCTGCGAGCGAAGCGAAGCTCATAACCAGAGGCCACAAGATCGAGGTGCAAACTCGTAAATCGAGTTTTTCCACTGCGAGTGTAACGAAGGAGTGTTAGAGGCTTAAGCGCAAACAAATTCTACTAATATATTTCGTACAAATAGGCAGCTATTCAGCACCGTCGTGATCAAAACTATTTCCAAAATTGTTGGTTGAAACCCTAAAACATAGGTATATAAACTTATTTTTGGAAATTTGCTCAACTCACGTCAGCGGTTTAGCTGCGTGGTCGAATTATTTTAGTAAGCACACGCACTTAAGGTTTATTATTAAATAATTAATTTTATCATTTTTTTAATCTGAAAATCATTATTGTTAAAATCAATAATCTACCTTATGGAACAGAGTAAGCTATTTATGTATAAACCGTTCTATAATTACCTAATTCGATTTTTATATCACCCCCCATAATGCACAACCATGTAGAATATTTGTATCATAAAATATGTATTCACGCAACAGAAAACCCCAACACCAATACGAATGCAACAAATAAAGCCAACAAACAAACCATAACTCAGTATTACCAACAATAAGATATTTTAAACACACATTGTGTTGTTAGGTACATATTGACACATCACGGCAGGGCAGACCGGTCGGTGACTAATCACAATTCATTGAATCTATAATACCAAAGCTGGATAAATCACTCGGATAAATTAACCCTAACTAATGCATCATAGTTTATAGGCTGATGCACTCGTTAATCTCAATAGTAATTATGTCAACAGTTTGCTTTTAAGTAGTATTTAGAACAATTATTATTTAATTGAAAAATAATTGTTTCTTGAATGACGGCTACTGTCGGCCTTAAGTTGGATTTGATTGTGTTGGTAGGCTCCTTCGGACAAAGCACCAGATTAGGATTATACTTCATGTTTACCAAATAAAAATATATTGGCACATTAAAAAAATAATAATGTCAAAGCCTCGATGGGCTTTAATCGCTTGAGAATTAAGTTTACTATTATACATCTACGGTGTTCCCCACGATCCAAGTACGTTACCCCTCTGCTACAAAGCCTTTAGAGATCCATACAATGATTTAACTGCAAGAGTCTAAGTTCCAAATTTTATTGGCAAAACCAAATCTCTCAGGGTGTATAAAAAAAACCTTTCAGGACTTTGGGATATGATTCCTCATACAAAAAGTAAGAAAAAAGTTCCTATAAACATAGGTCCGAAAACGCTTCGTTTTCCAGATATCCGCCATTTTGTTTTTGTAAAAAATAATTTATATCTAGAGAACGGTTTAACTGATTGAGTTCAAACTTGGCATGAAGTTTAACCTGACAAAGATATAACTCAAGAAAAATAAACGATTAAATCCAATCATGCGTTTCAAAATGGCGGCTGTTTGAAAATTTCAAACCTAAATTACTCAAAACCGTACGTTTTAACAAAAAATGTCAAGACACATGTTTTGTAGCGCTTTTGATTCCCTATCGGATGGTAAATAACTGTCAAAACAATCGGATGAAGGATAACAGTTAAGGTATGTGTACTAATTGGTTTGTTCAACCTGGCATCCTATACCAACACAGTAAATACTACAATATTGTATGGACATTTGTTGTCATTACCTTTTAACTTAGCTATTATCCTTCATCCGATTGTTTTGACAGTTCCACTATCCAATAGGGAATCAAAAGCGCTACAAAACATGTGTCTTGACATTTTTTGTTAAAACTTACGGTAATTGAGTAATTTAGGTTTGAAGTTTTCAAACAGCCGCCATTTTGAAACGCATGATTGGATTTAATCGTTTATTTTTCTTGAGGTACATCATTGTCAGGTTAAACTTCATGCCAAGTTTGAACTCAATCAGTCACACCGTTCTCTAGATATGAATTATTTTGTACAAAAAACAAAATGGCGGATATCTGGAAAACGAAACGTTTTCGGATCTATGTTTACATGTACTTTTTTCTTAATTTTTGTATGAGGAATCATATCCCAATGTCCTGAAAGGTTTTTTTTATACGCCCTGTATATAAAATACAAAACCCACTCACTCACTGGCCGAATGATCACGGTAACTCAAAAACAATACCACCTAGGAACGTGAAATTTGGTACACATATTGCTCATAAGAGCAAGGAGCTAGACGCGCACTAAGAAATAATTTTAAAATGTTTGTACTTAAAGGGTTGATACAACCCCTAAAACAATAAATATTGGCAAAACCTAATTTAGTTTAATTTGCAAGACCTTGAAACTTACACAAATACTCTTTGCCTTTCTTTCTATTTTGCACCGAAAATGTAGTAACTTGATGAAAGTATATGTAGGCCTACTTTTAGGGAATTTTATTAATATTATTATGGAATAATTAATTATTTAAAAACAACTTTAGAAGACTTCTGCGAGCACACCACCATACACATGCGCACTTCAGAACAATTGTAAGCGAAATACAATGCGCTGCAAAATACGATACAGTACACAAAATACAAATACAAATACAAATACAATAGATATTTACTAAAACATCTTCATAATTTTGTCATGTTTCATTATAAACTCGACAATTTGTTGGTTAGCTCCTAAAAGCACAAATACAAAAATAAAATATTTTAAATGTTCAAAATCGTGTAATAATGTACATACTGTATATATATATTTTTAATTGCAAATGAAATTACAGCCAACAGTTTTAAACAGCCATTATACAGAGATGTATGGGTGTTTTCCGAAAGATGTGGTTTTCTAACGAATATTTGTACAGTTCTACTCAGACGATTTTAATAAATTTGTCATCGTTAGAATGCTTTTCTTAACTATCGGTTCTACAGAAAGAATTGTCATCGAAACCACTTACACAAATAACACTCTGGAAATGCGGATAACTTACCTGATACTGAACGTCAATTGGCTTTTAGTGATGAAATGCCAAAAACGTACTCATTGAGAATTATTTGTTACTGTAAACAAGAATCGGTTTCAAATGATACCATAATTATTGAAGTTGGCTTGCAGTTTGTAGCTTAACGCCTTTAGATTAGGCTATATGCCAGTTAGTGAACTTTTGAAATTGTCTTCTTTTTCGTTGCGTGATAACATTCAAGTACAGAAAAAGCACTTTGACTATAATTTACAAACGTTAATTTTCATTACAAATTGTTCATTCAAAGTATAAGGCTTAATAGATTTAGTAGAAAACATGTTATTAAAATTTCTATATAACATTTTGCAAACAACTAAGAATGTTAAATTTAAAATATATCTTGTTAAATACATAATGTTTACAAACTCCCTGGAAATATTTTGTGTATTTGTTCCTTAGGTCAAGACAATCTAAAAACGTCACATAAATATGGGTCTGACATGCCTAGTTTTCTGTCTGTCCGTCTGTTTGTGATTTTTACTAATTATTTTATAACTTGAGTACTATTTCAGATAGAAACTTCAAATTTGTTACGAGCTTGTATCTTGGTAGGTCAAACAAGTGCATAAATTTTCATTACGATATCTTAAATAGTTTCAAGATGGCGGCAATTTAAAATATTTTGTGTTTAATTTCACGAAAACCGTAATTTTTATAAGAAAATTTTACCAGTAATAAAAAATGTAGAATTTTAAGACGAACAAAATTGTACTTTATTTGCTACAATCGGATAAATAATAAGTGAGTAATGAGACATTTACCTAATTATGTAACAACTGTACACGGCTAATTGTTGTTTAGTGCAAATTTTGTAAGATATTTATTTCAGTAAATGTCTCATGACTCAATTATTTATTATCCGACTTTGGAAAATAACGTATGATTTTGTTCGTCTTAAAATTCAAAATTTTTTATTACTGGTAATTTTTTTTTTTTAAATAACGGTTTTCGTGAAATTTAACATAAAAGATTTATTAAATGGCCGCCATGTTGAAACTGCTTACGATATCGTAACGAAATTGTATACACTTGTTTGACGTACTAAGGTATACGTTCGTGCCAAATTTGAAGTTTCTATCTAAAATAGTACTCAAGTTATAAAATAATTTGTAAAAAACACAAACAGACGGACAGAAAACTAGACATTTCAGACCCATATTTATATAACGTTTTTTGATTGTCTTGACCTAATTACCGAATTTTTCCAGGGAGTTTGTAAACACCCTGTATATTATAAACTAGCTGGTACCTCACAGATGTGATTAAATAAATAAACGGACTACCGGGTAAATATTGTGCCTTACAGGCAATTAAAAAACAAGATTTAAATCCGAGTTCCATGGACTTAAAAACGAACAGTGAGTTTTGCCTAAATCGATCTGTCAAGGAATAGTCAACCTTCTAGGCCTACGTATATTATTAGCTATGCACAAATAAACTAAAAAAATCCCGTTTCCGCCAGTTCATCTCTCATAACTGCCGAATGAACATGGAAATTACAAATCAGGTTTTGAGGTGTTTTAATTATCCATGGGTGCATTTCACATTATTGCATACTGTTTTGATATTTACATATATTCACAATAAATCAGCATATACAGTGAATTGAAACACAGAAGATCTTGTGGTAATCTTTTGATCCAAATCAGTTGTTTTATTTATAAAGGTCACGTCTCACGTCCGTTCGCTAAACCCCTAATCTTGTCCATAACTTGTATATTTGAAATTTTCTATCTAAATATTTCCTGGATAAAAAGTAGCCTAGATTAATCTCTGAAAAGTTTCGTGTAACCTTTGACGAAAGTGTCGTCAAAATTGGTTCAGCCATTCCGGAGATTAGCACGGGCAAACAAACAGACAATCAGGCAGAAAGACAGTTAAAAAATAATGCATATTTAGGATTTATTAAATTATGAATGACCATATGAGCTTTAACTTTTTTGAAGCACAAAAATCACAATTTTACGAACTGGTTATTGATATTAAAAGCAGTTATTTTATTAATACACTATAGTAAACATAATTTATTGAGGGTTTAAAAAACTAAGAGTTAAGTTTTTCCTTAAGTAGGCTATGTAACAATTTTAAACGATTGGAAAAAAATACACATTTTACGTCTATTTAAGGATATATTGTAATCATATAACATATTTTGTTTGTTCAAACCCCTCCAATAGGCCTACATACAAAATTCCTGCTATTCAAGTAAAACCTCTGTCCTTACTGCGCATGTCTCATTATCCAGGTCACCGATTCCCCACGGCTCTGCCCTGATCCAAGGGTTGTGTACATTTTGCGGTCGTCCATTTACCGGTCAAAGGGTAAAATCGTCCATTTACCGGTCAACCCAAAAATCTGGAGGGGTGGGTCAAAAATAGTTTTCCATTTTGCGGTCACATATTTCTAAAATCCCGAGAACATATGAGCCAGGTTGATGACTCAGAGCGGCGAGCCAGGCCGATGGCAGTTTTCCAGTCACGCACACTCAAGTTTCCATATAATTAGAATAAAAAAAAAACTAGAGGACTAACCTAAACTGTTTAGTCACAGTATGTTG
>JAGFPH010000103.1:526257-549668 GCA_018207615.1 Philaenus spumarius
GAGCTCCATCCTGTTGGAAAAAAACGTCTTTCATCTCAGGCTGAGAAAGATGAGGAACTATGTGATTGCTTAAAACTGATGCATACCTTTCTCCAGTCATTGTTTGTCGGGATATGTCATACGACAAAACACCATCCTTGGTAACAGCAGCCCAAACTGTTATACCGACCTGTTGATTTTAATTTCTCTTCTTGTAAAATATGTGGATTTTTTGTGTTATAGTAATGACAATTATGCCTGTTTACAGTTCCTGTTCGATAAAATGTCGCTTCATCTGAAAACACGATTCCTTCATACCATTTGCTATCTACGTCAGTCTTTTCAATTATTTTCGAACAAAATTCCAATCGTCTGTCAGGATCATCTTCAAGCAGTCCGTGAACTAAATGAGTTTTATAATGTTTGATTTTGTTCTTTTTGGCATACTTTTGGACAGATGACTTCGATAACCCTGTAGCAGATTCCACCTTTCTTACTGAATTAGGCGTATTTGGAGATTCAATGAAAGCAGCACATACGATTTCTTCATTTTCTATGTTGGAGGATCTATGGAATTTTTTTTTGTACTGACCCCGTTTCGAGTAGGATAGTCTTCCACTTACGAATAGATTTCCTTGACGATGGAACTACACCTGGGTACCTTTCCCTAAAACACCTTATTGCTTCATAATCATTTTCAAAGGCAATAGCCCAGGAACAACATTTCACTTTTTGCTCAGTTGAAAACGGCATGGTACATAAGACTCTTTACAATGCAACTTAATAACAAATGCCAATGTTTATTACCAAATATGTTCATTGTTGTGGATACACGCAGTCAGCTGATAGATTTTAAATAGTCTAAACAGCTGCAGCTGTTCCTATTCTAAATAAAAGTAGGTTTACCCTTAAAATACAATTGCTGATTTTGTTGTTTTTTTGTTTTCCGCCATTTCGTTTGGATCAGTCAGAATTAACTGATACTCAGAGGTGTTTCTTTTACATATGTGTTAGTCACGACTATAGAATTTTAAGTCCGTAGCGCGCGCTATACGTCTGTCATATGAATTCAAAAATAGGGACCTCTTCGTGGGACACCCGGTATATAGAAGGAGTACCATTTATTTTAATTAAAGTATTTTTAAATGATAAAAATAATGGAGTCATAAATAATTCAATCTCGCAGGTGAACGGCTGACGTAAGTTGAGGGTATTTCTGAAATTGTGTTTATATATTTTAGGGTTTCAACCAACTATTTTATAAATTGGTCTTCTGCCGCAGGCGCCGAATAGCTGCACTCGCATGCGAAATATATTAGTAGAATTTCTTTGCACCTAAACCTGCAGCTTTTGTTTGTGATCGCACTACCAAAAACATTGCACTAAAGATCAACGAACTTGTTCGAAATATTTACATCTTCCTGAATTCTAGTTGCAGCGTCGGACCAAGTCCATTTCACTTTTGAAGGGCCACGTCACTACAAACGTGCAGGCTTTAAATCCTCAAGATTTTTCTTGGATCGTGGAGTTTTGTCGTTGGTTTTTAATAAATACGTTGCGGGCCCACTTTTTTTGGAAAAGGTTTTATTTACTGATGAAGATAGTTTAATCGGAATTATGATCTTCAATTCTCGATCGAGATTTGGGCTGCAGAAAATACTAATCATTTGAAAATATCAAGAGAAGATTGCTGTGGATGTTTGGACACGTAGGCCTATTATTGGATATTAGTAGACAACCCGGGAGGATAGCCGTAACATGGGTTCTTATGGGACTACGTTTTTTGCACCGAGTTGCTACAGATGACGACGTCATCTTGTTTTTGATGACGTAATATGCACCGACTCCTGCACCGAGTTGTGACAGATGACCACGCCATTTTGTTTTTGCACCGATTTGCGACAGATGGCGTCACTACAAATAAGATGGCGTCATCATCTGTCGCAAATCGGTGCAAAAATAAGATGGCGTCGTCATCTGTCACAACTCGGTACAGGAGTCGGAAGTCGGTGCATATTACGTATTCAAAAACTAGATGTCGTCGCAATTCGGTGCAAAAAAACCAGGAGTCGGAAGTCGGTGCATATTACGTCATCAAAAACATGATGGCATCGTCATCTGTCGCAACTCGGTGCAAAAAACGTAGTTATATAAGAGCCCATGTTACGCCTTTCCTCCCGAGTTACCTACTGATATTTCCTAATGGGACCATACATTATTCCTAGACTAAACTCCCCTGTGTATCTTGTATTTCTTAGAGACATTCTCCCCGAGTTGCTAGAAGATGTGCCACAGCATATTAGACATCGAATGTTTTTACATGACGGAGCTAGAGCTCATTTTGGTAATGTTGTCCGTGATAAATTAAATGTGCATTTGGGCAGAGATGGGTGGAACTTGCTGGACCGATACATTGGCTTGCCCTGACACCACTCGATTATTTTCTTTGGAGTCATATAAAATCACCAGTATAAAATGTTTTAGTAAATAATTTTAAAAAATACTGTTTTTGAAGATTAAATATAGCATCATTAGTATTTGTAATGGTGGCCATACTGAGTGTTAAATGTGTTGATACTATAATATTAATATTATTACTTATTAGCGAATTTCCATAGGAAAAATGAGCTATTGCAGTGGCCCTTATAGGTCCTAGTAAGACCCAAGGTCGGGAGCAGAAAATGAGCACCGATCATAGTCCCCAGAACACGTTTTGGGGTGTCATTCAAAATCATATATATATGTTCGCACTCTAGCGGCCGCATTTTAAGACCGATTTGGTTCAAATTTGGTACACATGTTTTTTGTCTACGTCGCTCAGACGAGTTCGTTAGCCAAAAAAATCCAACAACCGGAAGCACGTTCTTTGACCGGAAGTAACTATTTTTTTTTATTATTCCTACGAGAATGAATTTTTTAGAGTTTTTTCTACAAATATAAATATAGGATGTTATTCTGCACATTTTGTTTTTTTACGCGACCTTATAGCTCGCTTAGTTCCCCCAAAATAGATCAAAACGTAAATTACCATAAAATTACCCGGTTCAAAGCCATTTGGTGATTTCACCGTGGGGTTGGCGTGCGAAGCACGCAATGCATTGTGTATTGAAGATACTTCCACTACTTGGGTTGGCGTGTGAAGCACGCAATGCTTTGTGTATTGAACATACTCCCAACATGCGGACTGGCGTGCGAAGCATGCAATGCATTGTGTATTGAAGATACTCACAATATGCGGAATGGCGTGCGAACCATTTTACAGCTATTCAGCACCGTCGTGAATAGACCTATTTCCCAAATAGTTGGTTGAAACCCTAAAACATAGGCCTATAAACTTAATTTTGGAAATTTGCTCAACTCACGTCAGCGGTTCAGCTGGGTGGTCGAATTATTTATTTTGTTTCGAATTTTGTAGGTTAGATTGAAAAATATTATACAAACATTGCAGCCGTAGTAACATAAGTTGATCACCGCTTTTATAGTCACAAAACTCTAAACTACGACCGAGCTAAAGAAGCCATCATTTTCTCTAGAATGTTATTTATAATAAAGACGTTATTTCGGACTTTAGGTCAGAATTTATTGTGAACGACGCTGTTATTGTGGTACAATTTGGCAAAACGTCTGTTGCACAATTTCCCACCACCTGCCTGGCATCGCTACCTATCAAGGCAGCCGGCCAACTCCTTTGCTTCTCTTGATAAATTTACCCTTGAGAGGAGCCAAACTAGTTGACTAATTGTTTTTATTACATGCAATGAGATTTAATTCTTGTTTATAGTTTAAATAATGCATTATAAACACATGCACAAGATGAGGTAGGTTATGGCGCCAGAATTTTGTATACAGTACAGTTGGTTGTTGGGTTCACAGTGAGGACAGTAAAATCTTCGCAAGTAATGCGTGCTAGAAACGCTTATTTCAAAAACAATTTGTTTATCGTACATTTTTAAAGATACAGTTAACTATTAAAAGTGGTACTTTCTAAAAAGTAAATAGAGCCATTTTTACTTTGATCAACGATAGGTTTTCATCAAATGATTTATTTTACTTTGTAATATTATTTTTTTCGCAAGCTAATAAACCTTATTTAGAAGTTTAATTTAATAACGAATAATTGACCAGGTTAATTAAAGCACAATCAATATTATTTCAAACCTGGGGTTTTATTTCTTAATTTGAGATTATTTGTATAATATCTCATACATTTTACCAGGAGTTAACCCGTTATTTTTTTAGTACCGGAACGCTGCCAAAACTGAGGAAATGTCGGCAAAGGGGATCCGGGTGCATTTTTTTTAAATTTTCACTTCTAAAACCAATACTTTAAGAATCTTTGGTGATTTTAAGGGTGCAAAAAATATGCTTACTTTTATAAGAAAACTACACATATTATGTAACTATTTTTGTACTTGTACATAGCCCATAGTAAATTTTAGAGACACATAGACCTACTATTTTATACAAAAACTTGGCCAAACGTTTTTTATTTAGTTAATAGCCTTTATCAGATATTTAAACCTTTTCAATAGGCGGTAAACCTAAGTACATTTTAATTATGTAAATAAGAAATTAAGAAAGTTACATTTTAATTATTATTATTCAACTAGTATTACTTTTGTGCAGTGCTTTAAATAAAACGAGGTCAAAACTTGAAAAAATAATATTAATTAATAAGCATGTCTTATTTCTACCACTCGGCAATAAATGCATTGCTCAATGATAAGTCTTGCGAGTGAGATCCAGCCATTGTTTGTATGTATTCCGTGTTGTTCTCTCATTTGGAATATTTATTTTTTAATTAATTAAGTCGTGAAATTAAATGAGTCATTAAATAAGTATTAGTCACTAAATGTGGTCCAAATTATATCAAGTTTGATCTTATATTAATTACAACAATATCGTCAATATGTTATAAACTTGTTCATGCCGAAAAAGTTAATAATATAAAAGTTTAAGCATCGATGGTTTTTAAACTTTTCGGTTCCCTCGACTCTGAATCATCGATCTCTTATTTGCAGTCGTTCGCAGCGCTCGACGAACGTCAAATGCGTTCCGCGAATCTTTCGAAAGGGTGTCTGGTGCTCCCATTTCGATTCTGAGCCGAGGGACAATGTGGGAGACTTAGTCGCATCGGAGTGTAGTGTGGGGTTATCTTGAGGTTTTTCGATTGGCGGACGTAAAATTCTTATTTGTTTAAATTATAGCCTATTAACATTTAATGCCTCGTGTATCAACCGCGGGGAGCAGAGAGGCCATAGTGAATACAAACAACAATAGGAAACCACCATCACAATTGCATCAGTTCGGATCTACTTACTGGCGTTTGGTCTACCTGCTCTCTATAAGCTGCTCCTACGTCTTCATTAAATATATATATACTATAATATTATAAAGAGGTAAAATTTGTTTGTTTGTTGGTATGTAGGGGGTAATCTCTGGAACTACTGAACCGACTGAAAAAATACTTTCACTAATAAAATGCTACACTATTCCTGAGTAACATAGGCTATAATTCATTTCAATAAAAACATTTTTTATTTCAATATTTGTAAATTTAGTCGGAAAAAATCATAACTTCTAGAATGATGAACCATCACATGTATTTACATTTATTACCATAGCAACCAATTTAATAAAATAACAGATAAAACAGCTGTTTGCTTCAATATTTCTATTAACAGCTGATTTCAAACTATGCAGCAATTACTTTTATTTCTAACGTTTAGGTTAGGTTTTTATTAAAGTGTAGACCTGATCCTTGCTGGTTCTTTTAACCTTTATTACAACCAACGACCACATAAGACCTGTGCGAATGACAATAGCAAAGGCTAGAGCTACTGGCGTTGACGCTCGCGTCTAGGATGAGTCATGCCTATTAACCGCCATCTTGCTTGGGTCAGGCGGACAGCTCGGCTTCACCGGCGGACTAGCTATGCTCCATCTATTGGTCTTATGTGGTCGTTGATTACAACTACTGTTATAAAATATAGGCTACGACATAATTTGATTTGAACATTTAACATTATTTACCATCTTAGCTTTGTGGTTATTATTAATCCTACACCTTTATTATGAAGAAAACATTACATGATTAAGTGCGTAGAAGGTGCCAACGGGGTTGGCGTGCGGAGCACGCAGGGTTTTTTCCTAATATATATATAAATAATCTATTAATATTTTATAGGCTTAAATTCTGTCGTAGGTTATACTTACATAACTTAGTTTAGTAAACTAAACAATTAACTTAAAATTCTATGGACTTGTGAAAAATAACCTAGACAGCTTTTTATTTTTATTAGTAATAAATAAAACAAATTGTCGTCAATTGAAAATATTTTGTCGCTTTACCCTCTACCTTTTGTATACCTTGCCCTTTATATATATTATATTTATACAGTCGGCCTATATATATAATTGCATGTTACAGTCTTATAGGAACGTCCTGAACTAAAGTCCAAGAAGATATCGCTTCAGTAGCCATGAGTCTAGGCACGTGTCAGATACGAGAAGACACCCTAAACACCAAGCTGAAGACAGAGATATGGCTTAAATTGACGCTGAGGGAAGGGGAGAAGTGGGGAAGGACAGTCCATTTGTCCGATACTATTGAGCTTGGAGAATAGGACGTCAGTTGATAACGCATATACAGAGCATTCAACTCGTGGGCTTGGAATGGGGGGGGGGGGGGTTGATTTCCCTCGCAGTTACTCTCTATTATAGGGGAAATGGTGGACAAATATTGCTCTAAATTCCTGGAAAAGGGTGAAAATTGTTGGTCACTGTCCAAAAAAAAAAAAAGTCTTAAAAATATTAAAGTGAGGTTATTTGCGGTAGTTTCAAAAATGTGTTTTACGTGTGGTTAACTATTTATTACACATGTTTTTAAATATTTCGTTTTTTAAAAGCAAGGTAGTTTAGGTTTATAAACTTTATAAGTTCAAACAATATATATTCCTTAAATCTACAATAAATTTAATGTTGATAAAATATCTGTTTACTCAAACTTAACTGAAAATATTGTAAAATAGGCTATATTAAAAACAAAATTAAACAAGTAGATGTTTTATAACCCACACATGCAAGTAATTTAACAACTCCTTATTTATTAAAACAATGTCATATAGTTTGCAAGGCTATTGAATTCATAAGTTAGAAATGCCTATAGAGTTTAGCTAGTTTTTATGTGTTAAAATCGTTTATTAAAAATTCTGAATTTATTTACTATTCCTAATCCATGTCAAATTAAAAGTGTAACGATTCTACTAAAAATAACTAAAAATGCCTTAAATGCATGTGATGGTACAAAAATAGTAAATAGTAAAAAGGTGTTAAAATGTTCTGTAAAATCCCAAATCTCTATAAAACATTTGAGTATTTCATTAGGAGCTTAAAGTTGGCTAAATGAAAAAAAGGTAAAATTGCCAAATCTTTTAAAATCATTTTAAATCACATGGGAAATAAGAAATCAAGTAGTAAATCATTTAAAAGTTACAGAAGAAATCAACTTAAACATATAAATCTATAAAGGACTATTTGTTTAGTACAAACATTATTTTATATATAGATTTTGTTACATCTTTTTAATTTAATTTCACCAAAAAGTTAGTCAAATAAAACATTAAATATATGTAACATTAATTTTTAAACCTTAATTTATGCAAAGTTATTTTCCTAGAATATTAAATATAATTTTTAACGCAAATATGAAATGTTAAATATTGACAGAATGTTTATTTATGAGATACACAACACAAGTTTTTAATAAACAAGTATTAATTAAACAAATATTAGCTTTTGATAAATTAAGAAAATTGTGTGTGGATAATTGCTTGCCTAAAATTATAATTAAGTGAATTTTGTTGGATTAACAAAAACGACGTAACTCAAACATTTGATGCTTTAAAAGAACATTTACTTTTCATTCGACAAATTTGATGTTGGTTGAATTAAGTACGTACAGAAAGAAAACCTTTATTTAGTTCTTCTATCAAGGGATGTCAGATTAGTGGGAAAAGCAGATAAGTAACCTAATCAAAATTATCTATTGATACAAATAATATTCTAGTTCTAATCATTCTGGGTTTTTAAAAAATACGAAAATGTTTTTTTCCAAAATGTATGTAGTGGATATTTTCTCTATGATGGGTTTCGGGCAAGGCGCGAGCCGAGCTCAAAAAGCAAACTATTAATTTCCCTTACTCCGGTATAATACTTTATTACAGTATATATAGATCCACAGAGCATAACAAATCAGACACACAAATCTTTCCAGCATAAAATCTACATTTTAAAAGCACCCAAAAAGTGTTTTCGCTGTCGGTACTAAATCATCCCGCGAGACCAAAAACAACTTGTATTAAAAGAAGCAAACCGCAGATCCAACGTCAATATCTGCAAGTCGGCCGCTGGAGCAAACTTTGCAATTTACTGCTCTTAGTTAAAGTTCTGTATAACCAATCCATACGTTAAAAGTTGCCAAATAGAGAACTTTACCTCGAACAAAAGTTTTACAACTTTTTCATTATTCAGCCAGACTGCATGATACATGTTCAAAAAGTTAAACATTCAACTTTAATAAAACTACAAAATTTATTTGTTCTTTATTTATGATTTTGTGGAAAGAATGTCCTGAGGTAGGATTGAATGCAGAATAATATAGTGAACAGAATTACAAATATTTTAAAATAGAACATATATATATATATAACAAGGTCGTGTTTGTTACACCACTTATAACTCTAGAACGGCTGAACCAATTTTTATAATATTTAATTTGTAGGATTTGTCTCCGCCCCAAATAGCAGAATATCTGTTAAAATATAGGAAAAATACATAAATAAAATTAAAAATACAAAATAATTTTAGGTTAGGCCTAGACTGATGAACTAACACAGCCATGTTATTTGAATGTAGGCCTATTTACATTCATTACCATAGCAACCAATAAAATGAAATAACAGATACAACAGTTGATACAAATGTATAATAAAAATGAAATGCTGCTCGTTGGTCAGCGCATTACTTGAGAACGGCTGGACCAATTTGGTTATTTTTTGTTTTAAATGTTAAATGTTCAACAAAGATACTAAATCATGACTATCCAAAACTACCAAACGGATAGGAATGAAATATGGTATGTAGCTTCCTCTAGGGCCCTAGGTGCTCGCTAAGAAAGGGTTTCGAAACATTAAATATTTAAGAAGGGGTTTGGGGGGGGGGGGGTCAAAGTTACTAAAAAAAACTACCAAACGGATTGGAATTAAATTTCGTATGTAGCTTCCACTAGGGTCCTAGGTGCTCGCTAAGAAAGGTTTTCAAAAAATTCGAAATTTTAGGGAGGTTCGGGGAGTCAAAGTTACTAAAAATCCCCATAAGAAATACATAGTGTAGGCTAATATATTTATTGATATATCTTTTTTGTTAATATACATTTAATTTTGCTTTGTATATCCGTGCAAAGCCGGATCGGACAGCTAGTATCTATTATAAAGTAGTATTATATAAAGGATATCTTATTACATATAATGTATATAGAATATGTTTAACTTTAATTGTCATTAGAAATATATAAAATAAGAGATTTATAAAGATATAAATTTTAAAACTAACACTTTTGAAATAAAATAAAACACGGTCTCTCAAAGTTGAGACAACCAAGAAAAACATACCTTCTTGAATAGCGTACACGAGATAGTTGACTAAATGGAGAGACCAAAGTGCTGGAGCACTCAAGTGTAAGTGACTTGGGGAAATATAGTTTTGTTGTTACCATTCCAGTAAATATGTATGCTTAGAAACTGTCTAATACTAAATAATACAAAAAAAAAAAAAACAATACGTTATACAATTGCAATACGTTATACAATTTTTAGTCAACGGTTAAATTTGTTTTATTTAAGATACAATCATTGCAAACCTTTTCGGTTGGCAATTTATTTTATTTTTTGAAAATGTGTTTGTTTGTATGTATTGGGTAATCTCTGAAACTACTGATCCAAATGGAAAAATAGTTTTACTAATAAAAAGCTACACTATACCTGAGTAACATAGGCTATAATTCATTTTGATAAACACATTTTTTATTTCAATACTTGTAAATATGGTCGAAAAAAATCTTAGTTTAGGCCTAGACTGATAAACCAACACATGTATTTTCATTTATTACCATAGCAACCGATTGAATAAAATAACAGATAAAACAGCTAATTGCTCCAATATTTCCATTAACAGCTGATTTTAAACTTTGAAGCAATTATTTGTATTTCTATCATTTAGGTTAGGTTTTTATTAAAGTTGTAGAACTGAGCCTTGCTGGTTCTTTTAACCTTTATTATATCTGCTGTTGTAAAATATACGAAATAATTTAATTTGAACATTTTAACATTATTTACCATCTTAGTGTTGGGGTTATTATTAATCCTACGCCTTTATTATAAAGAAAACATTACAAGATTATGTGTGTAGAAGCTTCCAACGGGGTTGGCGTGCGCGGCACGCAGTAGGTTCCCTTAGTTTTAAATAACCTGAAAATGTAATATGGCAAACTTTATGTAACAATCAGGTAAACAATTCGAGATGTAGTTAATTCCATTGTTTCTACGTTTGAAGAACATTACGAAGAATCACGATCACTGTAGTGTTATTGTGTAAAGCTAATACAAAATGGATGCCTAAACTCACCAGGCTCACCAGTAACCTTCCCATGGAGAGGGCTGTAACTCACCGCAACACTGTGTGGTCTCTTCGCGGCCGTCCGATTCTCCCACACCTACTCATTCATAACAACTCTATTCATAATGCACAATTTGACCACTCTTTCCAGTAATCATTATGTGAATATGTGCTTACGAAGAAATCAAGTTCATTAAAAACCTCTGCCGACATATTGTAAATTGAATAAATAATGATCAATAATAAATTATAAAATTTGAAATGCAATATACTTTGCAAGTTTTACTGTATTTTACATCCAACGGGGTCTGTTTCAAATTTAAGAGCATTACTTTACTATTTGGTCCATCTACTAAACGCTCCAGCAACAGACCCAGTGTTTAGACTTTTATACAAAAAACCTGTATTTAGCAACTTTTATACCAAACGTACAAATTGTGTTACAAAAAAAAATTCTCTACCTCATAAAGATGAACATGGATAGAAAATGAATTTATGACATTTTCAGTAACATATCGGCCTAATTAAACTTCTAAAATTACAAAAGCTAAGCAATGAATAACTCGTAAGTGTTATGTTATTATTAAGAACATAGGCCTACGATTTGGATAAGCTGAAGGCAAGTGACCTGTGGGCAAACCGCGAAATTGGAGGAAATTTTCAATACGTGATTAAAGTAGGTACACTATGACGTCATCGAAAAAGGACAATCAAAAAGGTTTAGGCTTGACTTGATCTCTAGCGACAAAGAAGAAAAAAATGTAATCTGAAGACAAAACGTGGTTTTCTGTTTTAAAATAAACAATTTGTATTACATTGCCTTTAAATTAGAATGTATTTATTTTCTAATAATTCAGTGAATAAAATAGACATTTAGGCAGTAAAGCAAATACGTTTCCCTTTCAAATATCATACTAGCAATCTATATATATATATATATATATATAAAAGCCTAATCCACTGACTCACTGATCACGATTTCTCAAAAACTACTGAACGGTTTGGAACGAAATTTGGTATGAAAGGTTTAAAAAAATTCGAAATTTTAGGGGGTTTGGAGGGTCAAAGTTTAAAAGTTACTAAAAAAAACCACCGAACGGATTGGAATTAAATTTAGTATGTAGCTGTCTCTAGGGCCATAGGTGCTCCCTAAGAAAGGGTTTAAAAAATTTCGAAATTTTAGAGCGGGTTTGGGGGGGGGTCAAAGTTACTAAATCACGATTTCTCCAAAACCACTGAACGGATTGGAATGAAATCTGGTATGTAGCTTCCCCTAGGGTCATAGGTGCTCGCTAAGAAAGGTTTTTAAAAAATTCGAAATTTTAGGGGAGGTTTGGGGGGGTCAAAGTTACTAAAAATCCCCATGAGAAATACATAGTGTAATATATTTTTTGATATAATATATTTTTTGTTAATATACATTTAACTTTGATTTTTCTATCCGTGCAAAGCCGGATCGGGCCAGCTAGTATAATATAAATACACAATACCACTGTATGCTGCAAATAGAATTAAGCATACAGTTTTCAGTGTCGATTCGTACGAGGTATTCAGTTTATTAATTTAAAAAAAAAATTCAGTAAACCGTTCAAGTGAGATAACACTGACCAATATCTGGAGTGATTAGGTTGGCTCAGTTGGCAGAGCGTTAACACTGAATGGTAAAGGACCTGGGTTCAAATCCCGGCATAGCTCCATGTTTTTTCACTTGTAATTTAGTTATATAATATGCAATTTTTGATTGATTAAATCTTTAGAAGTGAAAGGACTAGCAAAATTGATTGCGTAGTTGCAGAATGTATCACACACATACAAAAATCAATTTATTAATTTCATAATATTAGTTTAAATGAAATTATTGTACATTGTTTACTTTAATAAAACAATTATCTGTAAGTACTCTTCCAAATGACATAGTTAAATTGATTTAATAAGCGGTATTGTTTATATGGTTATTTTAAAGTATGTATGTAGTAAGTAAGCTAACCTAAACAAAATTCCGTTATTTACATTCACAAAATTCTATTCGGTTTGTTTAGTTCGAACATTAATTTAATGGCTCCCAAGATTTACCTAAACATTGCATGACAGAAAATTGGAATTTTTATTATATTATTTTAAATTTCTAAAAGTAGGTTGAACTTATAAGTTATCGTAAATGCACAAGTATTAAATTTAAATAATATATACTATGGTATTAAATTGTATAGCCTACATTTAAAAACTTAATTTAATCATACATCTGTATAAATTGAATTAAAGTGAACATCTGTAATGTCGAAATAAATACTTTTCCTAAACTCATATGGTTCTTTACACTTTACCAAAGCCTAAACATGCATTTTTGTCATTGTTTGTCTGTCTGTCTAATTGAGAATCCAATTTCGACTAAACTTTCACTTGCAGGCAGGACTTTTCAGAGATTAATCTAGGCTATATTTTATCCCAGAAATATTTAAGGTTCCTATTTAAAAATTGAGAAATGCAATGATGGCCAAAATTAGGGGGTTTTGAGAACGGACGTGACAAGCGACCATTATAAATAAAACAACTGATTTCGATCAAAAGCTCAACACTTTGGCAAGATCGTCTGTGCTTTAATTTACTGTAGTCGCTGGTTTCACCATTTAATATTTATGTAAAAACAGTAGGCTATGCAAATGTGAAATGTACTCCTAGATGTTAAATATACGTCAAAACTTAATTTTAAATTGTTATGTTCGTTAAGGCGTTATGAGTAGCAAAATAGGATTTTTAGAGTTTATATTTGTACATAGCTAATAATTTACGTAGGTCTAATAGTCAAGTCACTAAAGCCAGTTTCAAACTATATCTAACTAAAAACGTTTTTAATAAAAAAACCTTACTCGAATTATATTTAAAATAAATAATACATTTTCTTCGACATATTCGCCGTCCACAGGTTAGGTGTTGTTTCGTTAAAATTACAGTTTCAAATTTCCGATTGTCAGACTGGCTGATGGATGTACTGTCCGTGATTGATCAGAAGTAGGACCCGGAAATTTTCCTTGACAGTTCAATTAGTCTTGTCAACCGTGGTTTATTGATTGATAAATACTTCGTTTTATAATTTGTAGCCTATATATTGCAGAACTGATAACAGTTTTTACTTTGTCACTATACTACTTAGAGAAAGTATGGTGATCGCAAAAAATCGATGTTGAGAGTTTTGTGGAAATATTAGTTTTAAGACCCCCTGAGCATAAAAAAAGTGGTTTTTACAAAATGTCTGTCTGTATGTCTGTAGGTGTCTGTTTTCATGCATACAAAGCTAGAGAGAAAACTATTCGATCAATTTCGAACAAATTTGCACCAAACATGATAATTAGGCCTGTATATATGCACGACAAAAGGTTTTGACAAATTTTTAAAAACAACCCCCTTTTGACAAAAAACACCCCAAAAAATCAGTTATTATTTTTTTATAAAAAAACGGCTCTAACGATTAAGATAAAATTTGGCTTATTTGTAGCCCTTAATGTACCCTACCATATGGAAAAAAATCTTTCTAAAAATTCTCGTTTAGCTAATAATAATAACTGATTTTGGGGGTTTTTTAGCCGAAAAGGGGGTTTTATTTGAAAAAAATTCAAAACCTTTTATCGTGCATCTATACCTACATGTCTAATTGAAACGTTTAGTGCATTTTTTCGTAATCAATCGAATAGTTTTATAGTTATACGAAATAATAATAATATTTATTAGTTACTCTCCTACTTTAATGTATCCCCTCTCGTACTTTAATACAATTATGAAGTCACAGTGAATCTGTTTAATAATATAAATATGTTTGTGAGAAAGTGTGTGCCAGTTTCTGGTACCATCTTTTCTTATTATTATATGATCAATTTGTTAAATAAGTTCTTCTCATTTATATTCTTTATTACTATGATGTAAACTAATTTTAGTTTATTTTTGTTTTCAGGTGAGGGAAATACAAATAATTCAAACTGTTATTCTTTTTTGAGAAGAAATCCAGCATTTTCTTTAAGACATTTCTACAGTAAGTTAGACAACTTTTACATAAATATTATACATAATATAATATATACTATATAATATTATAATTTAAATATGTTTGTGAGAACGTATGTGAAAGTTTCTGGTACCGTTTATTATATTTACCTTTATTAACTAACGAATAGCAAGTAGTTTTTAAATCCCAAGCACAATCGTCTACTTTAATATTATAATGGAGTAACTTGATTGTTGGTGTGGTACTGAATGCCCAAATTATTTTATAAGAGACAATCCCACACAATCTTACACAAATGTAGTATATTTCATCACTAATACCTAAAGTGGATGGTGCGAGATCGTGGTTTATGTGCGAGACAACCACCAAAAATCACATTAGGTACAGGTTATGAACGATAATTTTGATCATACTGCTCTTAACTATTTAAATTACATTAAAATATATTTCTACATATTTGAAATGCGATTTAACTTTTGCTCGTCAGTGCCGCTATCTGTTGGAAAACAGCTGAACTTTTTGAGTTGTTGTAATTTTAAAGCACCGCAATGCATGGTACAGTACATTTTGGTCCTAGTACAATCAAGCAAGTAGTGAAGTAGCCTACTTTATGAGCAACAAGTGAATGGCTACAATAAAGAGTAACTCCGCGGATGTAACATCAGTTTTTAATGCAGTATGGTAAACAATGGTTTAAATAACAGAATTTGTTGCAATGGCCCTTTTGAAAAATAGGCCTAACCATATTTTTTAAAACTACAGTTGATATTCGTGAAAATAATTTGACACAGACTAATCTAAATTATTATTTATATGAAATGTTAATTAAGGCTCGGCTCTCTACATTCAAAACGGCGAAGCTGGGTACTAATTTCAATGTTAAATAACCAAAACATACCTTCACTCTTAAGCATATTTTTGTGTTGTTTTTGTAAAAAAAGCTGTATTTTTTTTTCTTAAAGTAAAATAGATTGTGGGTGTTGATTGCTAAGGTTTTTTGCAATATCTCTTTTTGCAACTGAGTAAAAAATTAATAAAATTTACTATTTTTTACTATTTATATCATACGTTTATAAAAACAATAAAACGGTTTTTGAAAATGTATTTAGCAATCAACATCCGTATAAGACAGTACTTCAAAATGAAACCAAATTTTTAAATTTATTCCATGAATTAACGGAAAAAAAATTACTTATTCTGTAGCATTGCTCTTATGGGAATCAGATTCAATATGGCGGACAGGGAAGCGCCCCCTTAAGTAGTCATACAATTATTTTCTATGAGCGTTTTATGGGAGTATGCTAGTTTATTTACATGACCCGTTATTTTTTTAATACGTTAGACCTGATTGAGGAAGTTTGCTTTTATCTCTCTCTCTCTCTCTCTCTCGCAACATAACTTTGAACAAGAGTTAATTTAACTTTGAAAGTGATGTCTTTTGTTTGCAACATATAGGCCTACCTCATAATTGTTGTATTTTGTTAAGACATTGAACACATTGCTTTCTAATAACTTTTCCATGAAACCACGTTTTATATTTGTATGAATATGTACCTTTTCCCCTATGTTTTTAAAATAGAGTTTATTAGAGAATTTGTTTAGAAAAACACATTTTATAGGATTTTTTAAATTAATTATAAAGAATTTGCAGGTATTAGTAGTTCGTAAATATATAAATCTTAAAAAAATATATTTTGTTTAAAATTTACTAAGGTATTATTATATTTTGGCGTTTACCGTTGGAAATTATTTATCCCACAAACACAAAAAATATAAATAATTTTGTTAGGACAAACAAAAATAAATGATTCTGTGTCTGCTTGCTTTCATATGTCCAATACATACCTTCTCCAAAATCTAGATATTTTATATATTTCTCAACACCTATCGATTCTTAAATTTAATAAATTTGTTACTGTTATATAACATTATAACGTGTTTAACCTGGCTAACTGTTTTTTCACATTAATATTTATATATAATTAAATAAATATTTCTTTCTGAACGGAAAGTAGCAAAAATACAAGCACATAATAATTGTATTGCACTACCAAATCCTTTCATAAAAATAAATGTTCTTTAGTAATTACATATTATTTATGCGTGCATTTATCTTTATTTTAAACAACAAAAAAAAAAAAACACATCAAAGAAAATTTGTCAAACAAACTAGTAATGCGAGACCGCTAGCGAAACTGCATTCGGATCAATTTTTCATTTTTAATTAATCGGATCATGTTTTTAAAGTACAAAGAGACGGGGTACGGTGCGCCGTAAGATGCTTTGCCAAAATAGTTGAAATAACTCCGAGTGATTTAGCGTCGACAGTGAACAAGAGTTGGGTTGTTTTACCTTTAACCTTTTGGAAAGAAAGATCGACTGTTGGGCCAAATTTGAGGATTTATTGACACGGTATTATTCTTTTTCTCACTATGTTAATTGTAACGATACACCGTTCATCAGATGAACACTCCATAAATGAAGACTTCTCTTTTAAAACTGTCTTAAGTTCGTAAATTTTTAGTTTTTGATCTCTGTTCAAGAGATCTTTTGAGCAGAAAGACTGGGTTTTTAGGTGAAGTCTGAATTTATCAATCGAAGTATTGGACCTCTGTGTTCTTATTAGTTGAAGGCACAACGCAGCGGTTAGGTTTTTTTTTGTTCTAGTTGAAGAACAAGGGTACCAGAGATTTTAATTACACTAAAATTCATATTTTTAAATTATATTTAATCATAGAAGCAACTTTTGGTTTGGTAATTTGTTATGTTGTGCTTGTTTTAGATTAAAGTGCCTAATTTAATTATATAGGCTAATTATAAGTAAAGTAGCCTATATAATTAAATTAGACTCTTCACTGATAGCGGGAAATCAATTATAAACAATCAGAAACAAGTACAACATAACAAATTACCAAACCAAAAGTTTCTTGTGTGATTAAACTTAATCTTTAGCCGGGATTGTTTGCGCGATCGCGATACAAGCTAACAATGTTGCCAGATCTGTTTGGACTAGAGATTTGTATGCAAGTAAGAAGTGCTACCAACATATTTTACAGGGACCGTAAGTTATGAATACGCGAAAAAAGTGCACAGCCCACCAGGTTGTTGTTTGACGATGGTAAACAAGGGTTAGCCCTTGAGGAAACAAAATTTGGCAAAAAAAAGCGTTTAATACCGAGAACCCCCGCCTCGACAGTGAATACATATATTATAAGAAGGGCACTGGCAATAGGGTAAATTCAGCCCATTTTTATTGTTTACATAAAACTTACGAGTAGTGGAACTGACTTATAACCAATATTTAGAGTAGTTTTTATTTATTTATAACAGTGAGAATTTATTTGTTTCTTACACTGAAAAAAACACTAACCTTGCAGCATTTTGCTGCAAAGGAAATATTTCTTTACGGGTCAGCAGGGGGGTAGTTAGCTTTACTGTTAAAGTAAGCTACTGCTTGATGTTATAGCAATGTTATTAACTTTGTAGCAAATGTGAGTTCAACAGTAAGCCTAATGTTTCTATGACATTCAGGCACTACTAACTATGTCGCAAGGTTAGTTAATGTATAGTTATATTATAAACTAATGTAGTTATAACATTAGCTATATCAAAGCACACTAAAGAATACCGTTGAGGGACGGGCTTGTGTACACCGAGACCTTGAACGCTAAAATCGCCGTAGTGGGACGTTGTCACGTTCTTCCCACGCTTCTAACTGACTGCGGCTGACTCAACGCATTTATAATTCTTTAAACTGTGCGATCAAGCCTCGAGCGGTAAATACCAGGAGTGTTCGAGGCTAGTACATATGGCAACGCTGCGCGCCCATCCTATTGGCCGCCTCGCAACGGTATTCTTTAGTGGGATTTGATATAAAGTGTTTAATATTTTAGTGTTTCTTTATTGGTAAGTTAGTTGTTGTTGTCACAAAAATAAAATAAAATTAGACAGTACATCTACAAAATATTACATTCGTATTAGTTACTGTAGTCATAAGAGTAATTGCTCTGGGTGTTTCAGTATAACTAACATCCTTGCAAGGTTAGTTAATGTAGTGGTGTACTTTACTATTGTTTGTTTATTGATGTTTATTGATATGATAGTTATTTTTGTCACAACAGCAATACAAGTGGCCACTAAATTTACAAAATGTTGTATTAATATTAGTTATTGTTGTCAGGAGTATAATTAATTGGTGTAGGTTCTTGGTTAGTGCAAGTTTAGTTAATGCTTTATACTATTAATACCTAGTAGAAATTATTTTTATAAAACACAAAATATTTAGTAAACACTGTGCAACTATTTATTGAGAATTGTTGTTATTTTGAAAATAACAGTATTGCACATTTTTTTTTAAATTTCTTCGTCACGAAACCAAGTCTGAATTATTGATATAAATTTTTGTGGTACAGTTCATTTTTGATTTATTTTAGATGTATTGCAATACTTTTGTTGTTCTATACTCATTGTAGAATTTATGTTTTTTCACTTCATAACACTAGTTTTCCCTGCACAACACAATTTTTACACATTTTTTAGCCAGATCTTAAGCCTACACTTTTCACTGATCTGCATTACATTTTTTTCTGAAACAGAGAATAATGAAATTCGATTTAGATATATTTTTAAAGGACAAATAGGACGTATATATACGTAGGTGCTTCACATACAAATCCCAACCCCTTGATTTTTCCTTGAAGATAGTATATTTGTATAATTTATGTTTAATAAAGATATAAGTTTACGATATGACGGGAGTTATACTAAAGAGCCAGCATTACTTACGTTATTACTATACATTAACATAACCTAAAAATAAAAATAGAATTATTCCAAATTATTAAAAAATCAGGTGTTAATGGAAGTGGGTCCATGGACGTTTTATAGGTTTAACTTAAATCAGCTGATTATGCTGATTATTCACCAATACTGAACATCTTCAATTAGCTAAGCTATGTATTTTATATTGATCAATATTTTAACTGGGTTTGAATATTTAAACTACCTCTACACCTAACTTTCTTTTAAAATATTTGTAAATTTTAATATTTGTTCTACAAAATTGAGGAATATTCTTTAATCTGATACATAAGTTGCAGCATGATTTTAATTAGGTAGATTTGGTAAAGGAAACATTATTTGCAGTTATATATATTATGTATTAAATGAAATGAAAATTATATATATCAGCTAGTAAAGCTACTTACTGGGTGAGTGGATTGAAGTACAGTTCCTGCACAGTCACTCGACACCGCAACCTGGCGGCGATCTTGAGGAACCTGGAGGGACGAAACCCACAATTTTACACAGTCCACCTGCTCATAATTTCCATATTAATTCTACAATACAAAATACCAACGCACAATAATTAAAACGTCCTAAACCTTGTCTTTGTTGGCATTCTTGGAATAAATTATGGTAATTGTCAAAATACACAAGTATATAAATATGTTCTATGACATTTAAATTATTTCATCTATTCCTAATACTGTATATTAACTTATGCATATTCTGAACTTACCTTTAAAAGTTTCCATATAGTTTTAAAATCCTCAAGATGACAACAAAGATCCCACGTTAATAAATACAAGCCCATTGACAAAGAATGAATCACTAGTTAACTGTTGGGTGTAATAATCTTTGTTGTTAGGCCAATGAGTTCTGAACAGAAAGTATAGCCCAGTCAATAAAGGTTTTTGTGTCGGAACTAATTAGTAAAAAGCTGATTTTTTCCTGGATATTATTAGATTATATAAGGAATGTTTTCTGAAAAGTCCCCGCCCCTCCCCCTATTGCTTCCCCCCTCCCCCCTTAAAGTTCACTTTTGAAAGACTTTTTATTTTGTCAATATATAAGAGATAAAATGCGATTGAGTCATTTTTATTTCGTTATTGTAATCTTTATAATACAATTATTATTGTAAAACAATTATTTACCGTGTATTTTTAAATTTAATGTTAAAATTTTAACGTTTCTAATACAATAATTACATGTTAAGCTATTTTTTATTACTATGAGACAAGTTATGAACAAATTGCTCAAATAAAACTTTTAGGGTATTTTGCAATCTTTATATTGATGTAGGCCTAAGTTTTATAAATTTTAAGTGCAAACAGTTGACTTAATCGGCCTGGCAAAGGAAGATGGCGCGGCGAGGGACGTACGAGTCCTCGCGGGCCTGATCAGCCCGTTGGCATATCAGCGGTCAATCTGCAGTAAAGGCCTATTGTTTGGACTTTTATTTGTATAGCTGGTCTAATCATGGGTATTACAATGGTAAAATAGAGGTAAACATTTATTTTATTTTTTCATTAGTTATTTATTTTCTGGTAGGCCTATTTTTATTATTGCAGTGATAAACACACAATATGATTTCTTTTAGCCAAGCCAATAAAGGGAAAAATAGAACTTTGTTGGATATAATTAGTGAAAAGCTGAAATTATTCCTGATCTTTATATTATTAGAGCCAGTTTTGGTTCGGGGGATTATTCTTTTATTAATACACCAATTTATTAATACTGTTGATAGCGCTTGGGCCTGAGAACCAAACAATCTACTTTTGAAAACCAGTAACTGGACGATTACATGGAAAAGTGTATTACAGTATTTCCAAAATCATCAAAAAGTTGAACGACAAAAGTAAGCTTAATCTGTTGGCTTATGCCATAACAGGCTGTGACACAACATCTTCTTTCTTTGATCTGGGAAAAATAAAATCTTTGGACATTTTACAAAAGTCAGAAGAAGCTCAAACACAAGCGTCGGACTTTCTACGTCAAGATGAAGAACTGAAAACAAACGGGGAAAATTTTATCTTAACAGAAAAAACACATTAACTTCAATGAAGCTCGTTACTTGCAAAAACTTGCAAAAAATCTAATCTAAGGTCAAACTTCGACCTTGCAAAGCACCCCCCCTCCCTCATCAGCATTTGTTCAAGGTTTATTTGCAAGTGCAGACTTGGCTTGATAACAGATTGGATGCTACAGTTTGAAGTTGGAAGATGGCAAAGATGAAAGGAAATGGAGGTTACAGGAAAGCTTTAATACCAACACTAAGTTCTAAGGCTTTTGTGACTGATGACTTTCTGCACGTCTTGTCTTGCAGCTGTAAGACATCTTGTATTAAATATTGTGGGTGTCGCAAAGTAGAACTTAATTGTTTAGCCATTTGTGAGCACTGTAATGGGCTTTCCTGTGATAACAGTCCTAATAATGTAGGTGAAATAATTGATGATCAAGACGAAACTGGATTGGAATAAAACAGCAAGAATGTTTCCACTGGCTTATATAAAACTGAAACACTCTACTTTTATGTGCCAGTATTGTATATATTCCAGACAATTTTAAGATATTGTAAATTGCAATTTGAGTGATGGGTGGTTGGTCCATGATGGTGTTTTGACAATAAACAAAACATGTTCTGCTGCTTGACACTTGTCGGTGCCGGTTTTAGCCAGTACGGGACACGGCACGGCACGGCGGGTCCATAGGTAGTGGATAATGGCACGGCCTTAATAACTTAGGGTTATAAATAATACCCCAAATAAAAACTGGCTCTCTTAATATAAAGAACAATAACAATTTTATAAACAAAATTTCAGCTTTTCACTAATTATATCCAACAAAGGCCTATTTTTTCCTTTATTGACTTGGCTACTAGTAACAAAGGAAATTCATTGCTTTCTTTTTTATTACCGGTACTTAATAATAATTGTATTTTACAGTTAGGGTAGAAGCATTAGCCAGGAAACATCCCCAGAATACCATTGTAAGTTAACTAACGTTGTGATCATACTAAGATATTGTTGTCTTTCAGCTTTTTAGATGTATAATATTACTTAGCTATATCTTATAATTACATTAACTAATTTAGTGGCTACAATAATCGCCTCAACGTATATTAAATTGACTATGACATTAACTGCATTAGAGTTTACAGTAATAACATAATAATAATCTACATACCAAATTTTATTCCAATCCGTTCAGTGGTTTTTGAGATTTCGTGATGAGTGAGTCAGTGAGTGGTATTTGGATTTTACATATAGACTATAGATATTGTGTTTAGTGACGAAGCCACTTTTCTGTTAAATGGCTCAGTAAATCGCCATAACTGCCGTTATGGATCAGACCAAAATCCTCATTGGACGGTCGAAGGTAACACCCAGACGCCTCAAAAAATTGATGTTTTAGTAGGCATTCTAAATTATAAAATTATCGGATCATTGGTAATTGGTGGTAATTTAAACGCTATAAAGAATGCATCCTATTAGGTGATGTCCAGCTATTTGGGAAGTAACCGGTAAGCATGTCGAAACGATTTGGTTCGAGCAGGGTGGAGCGCACCCGCGTTTCAGAGCAAACGCCGGCAGTTACTGCCACCACATTCAATATTCTGTGGTACAACATTTTCAGAGAGATGGATTGGAAGAGGAGTGGCCTGCTGGTTCGCCGGACTTGAGCCCAGTTGATTAATTTTTCTGGGAAACCTTGAAAGACCCAGTATTCAAAACTAAACCAAATACGCTTGCAGATTTGCAATAAACTATATTTCAAGAAACGGGCTTAATTCAAGAATAACATCGTCGGGCAGAATTGTCTAGCTCTTGCACTCGTTTAGCCCACTGTAGAGATTATTTAAACAGGATGGCATTTAAAGAAACGTATGCAAGTCTGTGCTCCTAGTTAGCTTAGGTATTTTAGGTAGTTAGCCTAGGAGTAGAGTCGGCCCGGATTGAGATCAACCTTGACCTTGACC